>CM041644.1:43584384-43602073 GCA_023333625.1 Bothriochloa decipiens | reverse complement strand
CCCGCCGCACCCCGCCCGCGCCGCGCCCCGCCACTCCGGCGCCGCCCCCCGCTCGCGCTGCTCCGCCCGCGCCGCCCCGTCCCGCCACTCGTCCACGCCGTTCCATTCGTCCGAGGTAATCTTCCACGCTCGCCGCCCGCCCGCGCCACCCCGACGAACTTCTGTTCCGTTCGTCCACGCCGTCGTCCTCACGCGTTGCCGGAGGAGAAGGTAAAGCCCCTGGGTTGTCGGCCTTCGTGTCGATGTGTCGTTGACGGCCTTCGTGCCAGAATTATGGTTATGTGGGCTTTCGTGCCCCAAATGTGGATGTCGACCATCGTGCCAGCTTTTTCTTGCAGGTTTTGAAAACCTCCCCTAGGGGTGGTTCGGCCGAAATTTTTTACTAACAGCGATGTTTTTGTTGTTTTGCAGAGCAGGACGTGTCGGAGGGGACCCGGAGCACCTCTGCACCGCCACCCTAGGTATAAATCACCTCTCTGCCTTATAGTTATTGTAAGTAGATCGCGTAACCAAGTTAGGCGTCTCCCATCCGAAAGGGATACATGGTCGTTGGTATGCGGATCAGTGCATATCTGCGACGGTATCTTTTTTGAATTGTCCATATTTTTTGGACAGCCCGAGGATGCGCATACAGATGGGTTAGCTTCGATGTTACACCCCTGTCCGAGTTGGAGTTTCGGCAGCACCTCCCCGTTGTTCTCTGGATACACACTCTCCCTGTCGGGACGTGTATCGGGAGAACAGCGGGGAGGTGCTGCCGAAACTCTGTCTCAGACGGTTGTGGAAGCTAACCTCATCTACACATCCTCAGGTGGGATTAGGACCTATCCTTCACCTAATAGATGGTAGGAACGCCTTGTAGATGCAGATGGTGCTTTTGTTACTCGCTTACATTGGCGCATGACAGAGGATAGCTGACCGTGAATGGATGTACACGGGCTTCGCAAGTAAGAGCCCAGAACGGGTTAGGGGGACGGATAACTTCCTGAAGGAAGCATTTGGCCCAGCTGTTGCTAAAGGGTCGGTTCAGATGCCGTGTCCCTGCACCAAGTGCAAGAACCAGAAAAAGAAAGACTACGGTCACATGTACAAAGATATTTTCAACAATGGATACGTTCCAAACTATACCCATTGGATCTACCATGGTGAACACCATCGTATTAGGGGGGAGGAGGTGAGACCCCTCCTCAAGGGGTTTGATGCAGATGCCGGTATGACAGAGTTGCTGGCAGACGTACACGAAGAGCGGTTCACTCAAGGAATGGAGGTGGATGAAGAAGATCCAGAGGAGACCGCAAAGGCGTACTACACCATGACGAAGGCAGCAAAGCAGTCCCTTCACGAGAACACTATGGGGTCATGACTGGATGCCATTTCACGCCTAATAGCATTGAAGTTGCAACTAGGCATTAGTCAAGAAGGTTTTGATCTCATGTTGGCAACTGTTGGGACACTGCTTCCGAATGTTCACTTCCTGTCGAAGAACACGTACGAGTCACAGAAGCTCCTTCGTGCACTCAAGATGCCGTATGAAGCAATGGAAGCTTGTAAGAACGGGTGCGTCCTGTTCAGGGGAGACCATGAGATAGCAACACACTGTCCAAAGTGTAAAGCCTCTAGGTACATGGAGGTAGAAGGCAGTGATGGCAGTCAGAAGCAGTCTAAGATCCCCGAGATGGTCATACGGCACCTTCCTGTCATACCGAGGCTCCAACGGCTCTACATGACAGAGGAGTCCGCGAAACAAATGACGTGGCACAAGAAGGGCAAACGATACAGTGACAAGATGCAGCACCCAGCGGATGGTGATGCATGGAAGCACTTCGATGATATGAATCCTGATAAGGCTGCGGAGGCTCGGAATGTACGCGTAGCCATGGCTACAGATGGGTTCAACCCATTCAGAATGATGGCGGCCCCGTACACTTGTTGGCCTGTGTTCGTGCTCTCCCTCAATCTTCCCCCGGCGTCATGTTCAAATCCAAGAACGTGTTCTTGACGCTGATAATACCTGGACACCCGGGCAACAATATGGGTGTGTTCATGCAGCCAGTGTGGGATGAATTGGAATGTGCTTGGGAAGAGGGGGTACTGACGTACGACAGAGCTACAAAGACAAACTTCACAATGCATGTGTGGTACCAGTACTCAATGCATGACTTCTTGGTGTATGGCTTATTCAGCGCGTGGTCTGTTCATGGGAAGTTCCCTTGCCCAACATGCAAGGTAGATGTGATGTTCACCTGGTTGGCCAAGGGTGGCAAGTATTCTTCTTTCAACAAACATCATCAATTCCTGCCTGAGGACCATGAACTGAGATGAGATGAAAAGCACTTCACGAAAGGTGTTCAAGTCACCGACCACATCCCTCAGGATAAGAGCCCTGCCGATGTCCTTGTCCAGATAGAGGCTCTCCAAATTGATGAAAAGAAGGGTGGTTTTAAAGGATATGGTACCAACCACATGTGGACTCATATATCGGGCTTGACTAGGCTCCCCTACTACAAGCATCTTCTTCTTCCACACAACATCGATGTAATGTACATAGAAAAGAATGTCGCCGAGGCACTTTGGGCAACACTCATGGACATTGGCAAGAAGTCAAAGGACAATGTTAAGGCTAGACTCGACATTGAAATGATTTGTGATAGACCAAATCTAGTGATGAAGACCCCTCCGGATGGCAAGAAATGGAAAAAGGGGCCGGCCGATTACATCCTGAAAAGGGGAGATAGGAAGGAAATACTAAAGTGGATCAAGACGTTAAAGTTCCCTGATGGGTATGTGGCGAATCTGAGTAGGGGAGTGAACTTGCTAACTATGAAGGTCTCAGGGATGAAGAGTCATGAATTCCACATATGGATTGAGCGGATCCTTCCTGCGATGACACGGGGATACCTTCCCGAGCCAGTGTGGCGCGTCCTGGCAGAGTTGAGCTTTTTCTTCCGCCAGCTTTGTGTCAAGGAGTTATCTCGGGACATTTGTCTTGAACTGGAGAAGGCTGCACCTTTGTTGCTCTGCAAGTTAGAGATGATATTTCCACCCGGCTTCTTCCTGTCCATGCAGCATCTGATTTTGCACCTACCGAGCGAGGCACGTTTGGGGGGCCCGTGCAGCACCGTTGGTGCTATCCACTCGAGAGGTGTCTAAAGCTTCTTCGGAAAAGTGTAGAAATAAAGCCAAAATTGAGGCTTTTGTGGCAGAGGCATTCGTTCTGGAGGAGGTGTCGACATTCACATAGGCGTACTATACTGAGAAACTTCACAAACCACGCGATCCAACCCCTCGTTACAACATCGCATCGAACCTCAGCCTTTTCAGAGGTGATCTCAGAAGAGGAGGCACAGGGTCCAACAAGAACTTGCAGCATGATGAGTGGCACACTATCATGATCTGCTTATTGTTGAACCTTGAGGAATGCATTCCTTATCATAAGTAAGTTCTCGATGAGCTTGTTACCTATGCCACTATCCTCCACCTATCGATGTGACCCCCTTGTCTTTTGTTTCTCTAGGGAATATATTAATGAACACTAGAGAGGTAGTACGGATCCTACCGAGCAAGAAGAAGACCATCTTCTCAGACATGGTGTGCCCAGTTTCATCAATTGGTTCTGTACAAAGGTACCATCCAACTAACCTCATTCCGATTTTGAGATTCCACTTTGCTCCTAGGAGCGAGTAATGTAACGACGTCCCTGTCCTAACCTTGCAGGCCCTTTATGATGCGGAAATGAGTGATGAATTGAGAAACTTGGGCAAAGGCTTCAACCGAAGGGTCAGGTCATTCAACGTTTATGATGTGAATGGCTATCGCTTTCGCACGAGAACTTACGAAGAGAAACGGGGCAACCTAAAGACCACGTGCAGCGGAGTTCGTACGCCCGGCTCGGATGGGAAGGACTATTACGGCATAGTCGAAGAGATATTGGAGCTTGACTTTAGACCTCACCTAGGTTGTAAGCCAGTGGTATTCAAATGCCATTGGTTCGATCCTAATGTCACGAAAAAGGACCTTACGATTGGGCAAGTTGAAATTCGACAGGATTGCAAATATGAAGAAGAAGATGTCTATATTGTGGCTAACCGAGATGCCACGCAAGTTTATTACCTCCCATGGGCATGCCAAAAAGACAAGAATCTTGCGAGTTGGAGCCTTGTGCAGTTGGTATCGCAGCACGGTAAAGCGGCTGTCCCAAACGAGGATGATTACAACTTTGACCCAATGACAGATGAGTTCTATCAACCTGAGGGGCTAGAAGGTAGTTTGGAGATAGAAATTCTTTGACTGATGGGTATGGAAGTAAACAACGACATCAATGAGGACGAGGGTGATGAGGTGCACGATGCCAAGGACTTACGAATCCATGATGAGTGGCAAATGAAGCGCCTGATGAGAGAGCACGATGACGATGGAGGGCCTGATGACGATGGAGATGACGATGACGATGGAGATGAAGCCCGACACTTAAGAGAGCTCGACAATATTGATAGTGATGACAACAGTAGTGATGACGAGTACACGCCAGCCATATTGCCGTTTGCGGAGATAATTTCTAATTCATGTAATACTATAGTGTTAATATTATTACCTTACAATTATGTTTCTTTACAAGTACTTGTCATTTATTTATGCTAACTACTTTAATCTTTGTCATTGCAAGCACTCGACATGATGTCGGGCGGAAGGCGGCTGCAGTGAACAGGGATCCACTCGCGGTACATGGTCACCAACGCGGAGCCCGTGGCCACCGCCGCCGAGGACGAGGCGGTCATCGGTGAGGAGCTTGACGTGGAGAGGAGCACGCGTCGTCGCACGTCGTCGAGGAGGCTGTTCCAGGACGCCCAGCAGGGGACGACGACGACGACCGGTGACGGTGACGATGACGGTGACGGGGAGACGATAGGGACGACGAGCATACACCAGATGTCTCGACTTCCTCAGCTTCGAGCAAGCCCTACGTGCGTGGGGCCTCATCGCTCCATGACCCACTGCTCCTCAGCCGTCGCGCGGTGATTCGACCCGTGGGCAAGATGTAAGTAACCATTGTTGATTTCACTTGTTGTTCATATGACATGTTGAAATTCGAACTGCAGACTAACAATTGTTGTTAATGACTCATGCAGGGGCTAAGAAAAGGTGACTGACAGGAAGAGTTCATGCCATGTCAATGGCATCCAGGGCCTCCTGATTAGAAAGCACTACCCTGGCTACGTGCATATGGCCGTCGGCATAGAAGGCGACTCCGGTAGTGCCCATTGCCTACTCACACCTCATGGCAAATGACAGTGGCACCTTTGCCCAGCCCTTTGCCCTGACCCACCACCTATGCCTCCGTCATGGTCTTCCCTAACCCTACCGTGCTTCATCCTCCATGACATCATTGAGACACTAAACCACGGTAAGGGGAGGAGAAGCATGTAGCTGGCGGCAGATGAAAGCAAGCGTCGTTGTCCCCTTCATGCTCTATAAGATTCTCTATCTCATCTCATTCATCTCAAGCCACATTCTTGGTTATCTCAAGCCACATTCTTGGTTGGTTATTGATGCACACATTATGAGCATAAAATAAAATAGACTGCATGTCGAGTATACCTTCGTCTTTAATGAAAAACAAAACGCTTCCCTCTGTTTGTTTGTTTTCTTCATTTTTTTTAGATAAAAAAGGTCACCCCTGCTTCGGCTAATGGTTAAGCCGGCTGATGCTGTTTTGTTACGAGAAAAAAATATTGTACCACGCACTAGCGGAGCCACTGCCCGGCTACCCTGGCCGGCCGGCTGGCCAGGCTCATCCGTGATTTTTAAAAGAAAATTTCATTTATACCAAAGAAGAACGATGTAGTTTACAAGCTAAATATGTTTTGCATAATGAAGAGTGCCCAGGCTCCTGAGAGCTTCTGGCTTTGCCGTTGGTACCACGGCTGATAAACCGGGCTGATAGGTTCAAGCGAACGGGAGAGTTTTAGCCATAAGCAAAGTGCAGACTTAAGTCTAGCATAGGGGCTCATTACAATCTCAATCGCATGAAAGCTATTACTCGTGACAGCGTCGTTGTTTTTTCTTTTAAATTTATGGGAGAGAAGAGCGAGAGAGGAGATAATCCATCTTGTGGTGGTAGGGCCTGGGCCTTCTCTTTGACTTGGAGAGAAACCAGAGCGGCCTGGTGGGGCTTGTCACAGGTGAATGCGTGGAACTCGGCCCGCTGGGCGAACAGCGTGGGCGCACAGCAGTGCACGACGAACTGCGCGTCCACTACCCCGACCTGCGCTTCGGGATCCTCCAGAATTCCATTTCAGCCCCCATCCATGGACGTGGTGGTTCTGCACCGTCCATGTGCCACACGCACGCCCACGCCTCCCTGCCGAACACCGGCGCCATTTACCTCCATGAACCCGCTGCACGGCCGCCACGCCGGTGCTCCTCTCTCCGGCCGGGGCTGCAGCCGCTGCGATGCACCTCGCCGGTGCCGTTTCCGCCGGTCCTCCGGACGGTGACGTCGTACGTGTGCACGCAGGCCCCCCGTGGCCGTGGCGATTCCGGACGACGCCCACGTACTCCTCGGCGTCGAAGAAGGTGGGGCGTCCAGGTCCTCGTCGCACAGGAAGATGACGTAGTCGTGGGGCGCCACGAAGCCGGGGGTGCAGTGCAGGAACAGCTTGGCGTTCCACCATTTCGCCTGCTCCCTAGCGCTGACATGGATGGCGTTCTGCCTGGACCACTCCGTCGTCTTGCTGTCGTAGTGGAACAGCACCACGTCGAACTTGTGGACGGGGGCGTTGACATTGGCTTTCTCAACTACTGGACACGGGTTCTTTGTTGAGTGCCCTAAACACTCGGCAAACCCAGGTTTACACTCGGTAAAGAGTTTGCTAAGTGTTACACTCCGTAAAGACTCGTCGGCATAGCTTTTGTCGGCAAAGGGTTCTTTGCCGAGTGCAATATATTAGGCACTCGGCAAAGCCTTTGCCGAGTGCCACGTCAACACTCGGCACTGAAAAGTCGCCGTCAACGGAAAGGCCCGTCTGACGGCGCCTTTGTCGAGTGGTGACGTGGCCGGCACTCGGCAAAGTTTTCCTATTTTTTAAAAAAAAAACTTCGCCAAGTTGTGACATGGCCGGTACTCGGCAAATTTTTTTTAAATTTTTTTTTAAAAAATCTTTGCTGAGTGTCATAGTTCTGGCACTCGAGAAAGAGCCCAGTTTCGCCAAGTGCCATGACCATAACACTCGACAAATCTGGGACCTGAGCCAGTTTTGCCCAGTTGTGCCCAATTTTGCCGAGTGCTATGGTTATGGCACTCGGCAAAGAGGCCTTTGCCGAGTGTAACACTCGGTAAATATGGAGAAAATTCAATTTTTTTATTTTTGCTTTCCATCACATATATTCTCACATTATTGTCACCGACAAGCAATTCACATATATTCTCACAATATATATCACACATGCATCACAATATATACCACACATGCCTCCATCACATACACATCCATGACAATATATATCACATCCATCACAATACATATATGTCACAAGTATTTGATCCAACACAAGTCTAAGTGCAACATAAGTCCATGAAGCATGAAAAGAGACAAATCAAAGGTACCTACTACCACCCTGGCCACTCGGGCTGTGAAGAAGGGCCACCTGGCCACCCAGGTTGTGGAGGAGGGCCAGCTGGCCACCCGGACTGTGAAGAAGGGCCAGCTTCACTTGGATGCGTCGAGTGGTGCCCTTGAGGAGTCATGTTCGAACCTGCGGATGGTGGCTGCGCAAAGGAAAAGTGAATTCATGAGTTTATGCAGGAGAGGGTCGCACAAGCTAAAGCAATAAACAATCATACTCACTGGACTAGGTTCAGGAGTACGAAGCACTGGAGCGAGGAGCGAAGGTGGCACGGCTATACCCGTCATGGCCTGAAGGTTCGCCATGAACGCATAAAGGTCCTGCAGCCTCTTCTCCTCGGCCTGCCTCCTTAGCTCTTGCTCCGCCTGCGTGGCCACCTGCATGGCCTCCAGCCTCTGCACCTGGGCCTGCAATGAACGACAAATAAAACAGGACTAACCTAGAGTTCCACCACCTACTGCTGTGAACTCTGCTGCCGAGGTCGTATAGGGAGGGAGGAGCTCGTGCTTGTTGCTCGAATCTGGGAGAGGGTAGGAGTAGAGGCCGTGTCAACTTGGCTATCCGCCATCTAGTACTGGCCGTGCTGCTTTCCTCCTCCAAGCCTCATCACGAGGTCCGCATCCAGGGGATGGGAGGCCAGATCGAAGTCCTCCCCATGGCGCCTGCGATAGGAATACGTTCTTGGGTTGAAACAAGACGTCGGGGGAAGATTTAGGGGGATCACGAACACGGGCCAACAAGTGTGCAGGGCCGCCATCATTCCAAATGGATTGAACCCGTCTGTTGCCAGCGCTACACGTACATTCCGAGCCTCCTCAGCTTTACGAGGATGTTTGCCATCAAAGTGGACCATGCATCACCATCGGATGGATGTACCATCTTCTCAGAATTGTATCTTTTGCCATTTTTGTGCCATGTCATCTATTTGGCAGACTCCTCTATCATGAACAGCCATTGGATCCTCGGTATGGATGGAAGGTACCATAGGACCTTCACGAGGATATCAAGCTGCTTCTTCTGGCCATCACTAGAGTCCACCTCCAGAAACCTAGAGGATTTGCACTTTGGACAGTGTGTTGCTTTCTCGTGTTGTTTTCTAAATAGGATGCAACCATTCGGACAGGCATGGATCTGCTGATACGGCATCTTCAGTGCACGAAGAATTTTCTGTGACTCGTACATGTTCTTCATCAGAACATGAACCTCTGGAAGCAGGGTCCTAACAACTTCCAACATAGCATCAAAGGCGTCTCGACTCAGGCTATACTGCGACTTGAACCCCATTAGGCATCCAACGACATCTAGTCGCGAAACCTCGGTCTTTTCATGAAGGGGCTGCTGTGCCGAAGACATCATATTGTAGAACGCCTTTGCGGTTTTCTCTGGTTCCTCCTCCATTCCTTCACCAAACTGTGCCTCATGAAAGTCATCCATCATGTCTGGTACCCCAGCATCACCATCAAAATCCTTGAGGAGTTGTCTCACCACCTCCTCTCTCGTACGATCCACTTCACCATGAAAGATCCAGCGGGTATAGTTTGGCACGAATCCAAACTTGTAAAGATCTTCCCCCATCATAGTTAGGAGCAAACTCTATCTCTCAATGACCGTATATCTTTGTACTTCTCAGCTACCTCCACATATTCTGAGTTTGTCTCTGGCATGTTCTCGATCATCGCCGAACCTATATACATGCAATATATGCAATGATAATTTAACACACCTATAAAAAAGCACAACAAATAAAAATCATAACATCTGTAGGTAGACTATATTTTTATGAAGCTAACAAAATTAGTTTGGTATTTTTCTGATTATCCTATGATTTTTAATCAATTTTGCAAAATTTTTATTTTATAGAAAAACAAAGAGAATAATAGACTTGTATTTTGCATCAGAAACCCTGATCTTTTTGAAAAATCATTAAGACCCTTCATCTTTTTTTCTCTCTAGTATATTTACATCTAGAAACCTGTATTTCTATTCTCTTTCCCTTAATTTCCTTGGTACGTCAATTTCTACCGTAGCCGAGCATGAGACGGAGATTGAGGGCGGACAGAATCAGGGCTGGCGGACAGTTTTTTTTGGCAGAAGGAAATTTTGGCTTTTAAATATTATACTAGCAAATTTGTCCGTGCGTTGCTATGGTCAAAAAATTCATAATATATTTCTATCTTAAGTAGATTTTTTATTTGTTATTTCTCTCAATACTCATCATACCTGTTTTATTAGGGTCTTTAGATATTCCTAGGATTTTTTTTTTCATAACTGATCTTAGTGCCATTGTGTGGGTTACGATAACGTCATTGCCATTAAAAGTATTGCAACTACACGTCTATATTAGTCTTTGGTTTCTGTATAATTTCTTTTTTGGAATATCTCTACACAATTGCTAGAAAAACATGTTTGTATCTTTTTTAATGAAAAAGAAAATGGATGTAAAAAATCTATACATTTCTAAACTAATAAGTATGAATTAAAATTTGAGTTTTAAAAGGAAATCCAAACTTAGACTTAGCTGTTCTTTTTTCTCATCTAAATAAACCATAGTAATATGTTGGACTTACTCGAAGTGGTAGAAACAATATGGCAAAGCATCCATTTTTTTGTGGGAGGCAAAAAGCATCCAATTAAACTTTATTAGGACCAACCAGGCCAAGATTCAAAAGAAGGACCCACCAGGCCAATTCATAACGAGGCAAAGCTCACTTTCTAACTTTCTCTGCCTTTTCTCATGGCAACGGCGGCAGCGTCAACCGTCAAGTACCCTCGCCAAAGCACGCAACGTTCTTTCGTGGCTTGGGTGCGCAGTGAGCAGCCACAAGCCTGGTGCCCTTGCTCACAGCCAGACGATCCTGCGAGTGTGTCGGTGCGACCTGCGAGCTTGACAACCGTGGCGGTGAGCCATGAGTGTGCCAGCATGGTGTGCCATGAGCCACAGAGAGTCTGCGATGCCGGCCTTGGCGTCGAGCGCGCCGGCCGCGGGGACGCCGGCTGCGAGGATGTTGTTCTGTGCTGGAAGCGCTGCTTCTCCCCACCCGACGCTGCTACCCTGCATCAACGCCTCCTCTCCTCGCGCCAGGCCGCCAGCGTCATCTATGTCGGCCTCACTCGAGCTGTCGTCGTCTGCCCGCTCCGCGTCACCGTGGTGTCGTCGTCCTGGCTCGCTCACACCCCAATCCCACGCCATGGCCGTTTGGTTGTTAGAACCGGGCCCTGCCCATCTGCCGGTGCTGCTAAGTTCCTTGGGGCCGGCCCAGTCCATTGCCACACAGAAGTGTGAGTCAAAGAGTTGAGTTCGATGTGTGACTACGGGGGAGATTATTGGGGTTAGTCCCACATCACTAATTGATGGTGGGGGAGCACAACATATAAGGCGGGACGGTCCTCACCTATCAGACTAGTATTTTGGGTTGAGTTAGGCCTATGACCTTGATATGTTGTGGCTCCGTAGACCTGAGGAGGAGCGGCACCGACAATGGACTGGGTGGCTCCAAGGAACCTAGCAGCACCGGCAGATGGGCCAGGCCTGGTTCTAACATTGGTTGCTGTGCATGCTCTCCGATGGGCGTCTAATTTGAATCAATCGTGTTTGATTTTGGTTATACATGGGGTAATTTCTTTCTCGATTCGATTCGCAGTTCGTTTTTTACTTGATTTGGAATTCTTATGCCTATTTGTCTTCCTTATTTGTTTCTGTTGTATTTCCACCTAAACGTATATTATACCAGAAGTCGAGTCGGATAGTTGGGCGGACGGGCGGACAGAAAAAGTGGCGGAAGAAACGACAGAGAAAGTAGGGGTAGATTATAAGTACAGATATAGATATGCACTTAGGTATATATTATGTCAAGATGCATAGTAAATCAAGCTTTATCTTTATCTTTACCTAATAATAAAAATTTAAAATTTCTTGCATGACAACATTTCCACCACCTTTTTCTGTCCGTCACTTGGCTCCGTAGTCCGTATAGGACTCGATGGGTTGAATCTTCATGATTTGGCCAAAAAGGATAAAAAGAGAAATATAGGAGAAATACAGGTTCCTAATGGAAAAGTATAAAAGACAAAACCCTAACTTTCATGTTTTCAAACTCAACTAAAAGAATTTTTTAGTCAAAGTTTAAAATGTTTGACTTAAGATAACCTCAGAACGACATTCTTTACGAAACCGGAGGCAGTACTTCTCAAACTACAATCATGTTCTTCGTGTCGTTTGTGACCTAGACTCATAACCCATACTCATACGAGTTAGGACAACTCGCATTTAGCAATGATGAGTACAGAGTTTGATTCCGATATGTATTGGGTTACGCCCTACGCGTCTCGCATGTGACCTAGACTCTTGTCCGGCATGCTCATAAGAATTATAGCGATGATACGGAGTTCTGTTCCGATAAGTATCGAGTACTATTACAACCACAAGCACATTTGCCTTTTGTATATTAAAAAGAAGTGAATTCTTTTTTTATTTCCCTATAAATTTCCTTATGCCTTCATGTCTCTACGTGATTTGGAGTCACAACACGTAGTCATAACGACTCGACAACTAGCATCCAATGATAACACATAGTCCAATTGCAAGACGTATTGGGTTCCGTTGTAACGTACAGGCATGTTTTGCTAGTGGTATATATATAAAAAAGTAAAAATGTCTTATAATTTGGAATGGAAGGAATATAAGCAAAGCCTAAACAGATGAATAAGCTGTGTGTGTGATGAGGAACTGACGATCGACAAACGATCGACATGGTGCAGATCATCGACAAACGACTACTAATACCGTTCACTTGTTGGTGGATTATGTCATTATTAAAAGGATGCTGGAGCGTGTAAGTAGGAGCAAGACCGGCACATGCATGCGTGGTGGACTTGAAACGACTTAATTGACCCTGGTATTAATAAGTATAATGCATGCATTACGGCTGTCGTATTTTCATATTGATGAAGTGACCAACGACCAAAACTGATCGACAGATTATCATCATGGATTGGAAGGCATCCAAAGTGAGTCTGTGGTCCTGAAAATGGCTGGATTATTGCAACCGCAGGCACACAGGCAGCAGCGCAGTGAGGCCATATCATGGACGATGTACATACATCATGCATGCTGAGTTCGATCCGTCCGGCAACCGACCACTACATGCACAGTTTTAATTTGGTAACGCCTCGTTTAGATCGTGAAATTTCTAGCCTAAAAAATACTGTAGCATTTCGTTTATACGTAACAAATATTATCCAATCATGGCCTAACTAGGATCAAAAGATTGGTCTTATGATTTATAATTAATCTGTATAATTAATTATTTATTTTACTAACATTTAATGCTCTATATATATGACACAACATTTAATGTGACCAAGAGAGAGTAAAATTTGTAAACTTTTTGCGGCTAAGATCTCGAGTTCTTCGTTGAGATCGGCCGGCCAGAGGCCGACCAATCAAGCAGGTAGCAGATCATATCATATATGGCACGGAGTATATATGTGTAGATATCGCAGCACCACAGGTGACCGATAACGTACGAGATGGGATCGATGGGACTAAACAATATGCACACACACACGGTTTGGCTTTTGGCTTGGCATGATATGGTCGTCGTCGGTGTGGAATGGATACCTAGAATGATATGATGCTGTGTGTACTACCCCTAAGTAGTATATATAGCTGCTACTACGTACTGGTAATTCTTTTTTTCTTTGAAAGCGTACTTGCTGTGGTCAATGATGGATGCATAAATAATATTTGCTTTTACATATGGTCAGTGACGATTGTCCAATATCCATGCATGCAAGTCCATATGGTATCTGCTTTTACATATCCACATACCTACCGGCTACCGCGCACAGCCAGTCTGTGGATACTTTTTTGAACGCAAGCCTTCTTTTCCTCCGGCATTTTTCAATTAGTGTGCTATTGAAAGTTTGATAAGAAGCACACTAATTCTTCCGATGTTTCCGCCTAGCACGAAGCATAGCACCCATTGTTAGGTATTTGTGAATATTTTATATATTTTGATTACGTTACAACTTGAATTGTATCTATCTACCCTACTAATGTAGCATCTTTTCTTTTCTACATCCACATCAGAAAACATCCCCCGCTGAAAAGGCTACCATCCATCCACCCAAAAAAGTATACACAAGAAAACGACATCTTTAAAACGAACCGTCCAGATCTACTCTAACTCTTCTCTCCTCTTTACACAATCGATCGAGTGTATCAAATCCTCGTATCTCCCCTCTCCAACGCCCGCGTCCACGCACCCACGACCGGGCAGAGGCAGCCACGGTTCGATTCCCACCTCCCACAATCTCCCACTTCATTTTTCCTTTTTCCCCAAAAAAACAAAAATCTCAAAACACCACCCAACCTGCCCCGCCTCCCTTGTTCTGACGCGCTTAGGGTTTCCAGATGGAGGTAGCGGCGGCCAGGCAGGGATCTCGGTCTTGCGGGTGGATCGACGCCTCCTGCTCCGTCGTCGCCCCTCGTCGTCCTCGCCCAATCTTCTTCGTGTTTGGGGCCGCGCAATAGCCGGTGGCGCTGCTGGCTTCGACAGCGCCGGTGGCTGGCCCCCGATCTCCTCTCGCCTCCCAGCCACAAGATCATTATTGCTGATTTTTGCTTCAATGCAGGTCTATATTGCGCGAGAGTCGATGAACCGTGGAAGGAGATTCGGTTGCTGGAGAGCACAAGTGCTCTTATGCTCCGGCACCAGCGCCTGATGTGTCACCATTGTCACCAAAACAATTAGTCCTTCATCCATCAAGAACAATAAAGAGGTGTAGCCATTACGGTTTCTTTCAGAAATAAATAATTTTTAACTTCTCCCATGATTACTAAGCTTATACCCGAGAGCATTCATTTGTTTGTGTTCTCTCTTTTATTTGAATTGATAATTGTTTATTTATATATTATTTGATTCCTCTATTTGTTGTCTAGATTGCTGAATAATACATCGAGAGGATAAATTTTGTGCAGATAACCCTGTCTATCGCCTGAGTGCAACGGTGACGATTCTTGAGAGCTACTGCTACATTCAGTTTGTTCAATTGTCGATTCTTGTTCAGGGTGTATTGTGCTCATGACCATGTTCTGGATACCTGTTTTAAGGTGCACAGGAAACTTGAATTCTTATGAGTGTAAACTGTAATGTTAACTGTTTAGTAAAGGTCATCAGTTTCATTCTACGCTAAAATACATATCATTGCCTTCTCTATGGATTGACCATGTTCACTGAGAGTCTGAGACATGTTGTAATAAACATTTTATATGCCATATGAAATTGATGCATCAGTAGTACTTCAGAAGGCATAATTTGATAAAAGTTGTGATGCTAAGTAAGATCTGTAGAGTAAGGCTCAGTATCCTTTTGTTGAAATTCAGTTGAGCAAGAAATAGGGCAACACATATTGGTTATTTGTTGGTTCCTAATTCTGCATTTCAGGTGGAAGAATTTGTTTTGGGCTATATACCTCAAGTATTCTTGTACTTTTCTTCATTAACATATAAAGCCTATTACTAAAGAGCTGCTATGAAATTATATTTATGATCTTTGAATCTTATTAGTGTTCTCGTGGGATCAGCTGTATTTTATATCTTACTAAATCAAAATGGCATGTAAAAATTATATTTTCAGTGACCATTTTCAGCGAACTGTCTTCTCCCTGCACTTTTGTATTGACATTGCTTCTCTGATTTTTGTTTGGTGAATAGCTACATTCAACTTTTGGGACTTCTCCTGGAACATCACTTTAGCAAACTATCATCCTTAGTAGACTTCAGGATCCTCACTGGTTTCTTACAGAACATCTATGTGAAGACGAGTTCTTGCCATGGCTGTCCAAGGGAAATACTGAGAAGGATACCTTGCCTTTGGTACGACATCCATTTCAAGAATTCTTAATTTTTTCATTAAATAAAATTTCCTCACTTTACCATTTCCTGACCACTGTTCCACTGTTGCTGTTCTTGTAGCTTTGCTTCCATGTATTCTGATCACTTTATTCTTTCCAATCAATTTGCAGCTAATGAGGCTCGGGCTTGCATGCCTCCAAGGTACATCTATGTCGATTGGTTGCTGAGAGATTTGAGACATAGCAAGAGTGGCATGAAGACAGAGCGATGTAACCAATTCGCTGCCACAATGACGCACAATTGCTTTTGAGTCGTCGTTTATTTAATCTTTACACGTGTATAGCTTTGACAAGGCACAATTGTAGTGTCAACATGGGCAATATATTTATGTCGTGTTATGCTTGAGTGCATTCTGATTAAGTGCATCCCTAGAATGAATCCGTAGCGTTAGCACGGGCACTATACTAGTCATTAGTAGGGACTAGGATAACTTTTTATTTCTATATATGGCCATAAATTTAGGACAACTTTTGCTGTAATATAGTCACCACTTGGCAGCTGGTTTGCACAGTGGCAAGGCCACGGAAGTGCCTGGATGCCGGTGTAGGTACTGTTTGATGAGGAGTTCCAGTATCTATATCTTTTTTCTTATATCCTTTTTCGTTTCTTGAGCTTTCTTTAGCTCTTACTGTACTTTATGTTTTCTTTTTTTTTTGTACTGAGTTACCTTTCTTTCAAATAAAACCAATAGGGGTGCGCGGCGCGCGGCCTCCTGTTCAACGTCAAGAAAAGATGTAGGCACATTGCGGAACCACGTTAAAAAATGCCGTGCCTTGGTGTTGTTCTTGTTTGCGTACGTATTTCCTTCTATGGTGTTATGCCTCCATATTCGTCGGTTACATCCGTTTGGGTTGGATACAGCTTCGCACTCTATCGAGTGGTTTGAAATCCCATTGGTCAGATAACATGAAAAATCTCCGGGATCAAATGGTGAGGAAGGAGTGAGTTAACATCTTGGGAGGTCACAAGAGTTATATGTGACATGGATAGCTAGATAGAATAGTGACGAAGAACGGCGACTCTTCATAGGGGAGAACGTAATCAATGAGAATGTGTGTAGGAAGACGAGGAGAAAGAGGAGGGAGGTGAAGAAAATACAATGAAAGCATGAGGTAAGTGAGGTCACCTATGCGCGCGGCATGCCTGTGGGCTGTGTCCACTCTGGAGACAACCTTCGTTTTTCTCCTCAATATGAACCGATGGAAGACGACGATGACAATCAACTGCACTCGAGTGTACGTCCACGCAAGCAGTGCATGCACATAGCCACATACACCAAAAAGAACTAGGAAGAAGAGGAGGTCGTCACTTCACCATGGCGGTCGTTTTCAAAAGACGCGTCCTCAGGATTCAAATGGTTGCTAAGCTAGCTCTGGGCAGAACCCAGGAGTCGTTGCTAGCTTGAGGGTCTTGCTTCTTTGTCTGAATCCAATCGGAAGTTAAATTTTGTGTCCACACATACACAAGATCGGAAGAGCGTTGTTAAACAGAACGTCTGTGTTGGAACATGGTTCCGGTAGGTTCGGGATATGATGAATAGGTGTGATCAAGATAACTCTCTGTCGATGAATTAATAAGGAAGTACAAAGTGGGCCCTAGGACAAGTCACACACTGTAACTACTATAGGACAACTACATTAATTACACAAGGGACATCGCCTTTTACAGTGACTGCTCAACCTAAGATTAAAAGTACAAGCATGCCTCCAAGGGGAGTCTCGAAACCCTAGATACTGACTCTATTATATGTGGACCTTCTAAGGGCATGTTTGTCCACCACTTCACCAACACGACACATAGGCCGCGGCCCATCGTTGCCCGTAAGAAAGGCCCATCACGTCCGCTTCTTGATGATAAACCTCAGCCCGACCCATCACGCCACCTCTACAGCTATTGTCGTCCACACATACACAAGATCGGAAGAGCGTTGTTAAACAGAACGTCTGTGTTGGAACATGGTTCCGGTAGGTTCGGGATATGATGAATAGGTGTGATCAAGATAACTCTCTGTCGATGAATTAATAAGGAAGTACAAAGTGGGCCCTAGGACAAGTCACACACTGTAACTACTATAGGACAACTACATTAATTACACAAGGGGCATCGCCTTTTACAGTGACTGCTCAACCTAAGATTAAAAGTACAAGC
>CM041644.1:43339155-43584374 GCA_023333625.1 Bothriochloa decipiens | reverse complement strand
GCTCAACCTAAGATTAAAAGTACAAGCATGCCTCCAAGGGGAGTCTCAAAACCCTAGATACTGACTCTATTATATGTGGACCTTCTAAGGGCATGTTTGTCCACCACTTCACCAACACGACACATAGGCCGCGGCCCATCGTTGCCCGTAAGAAAGGCCCATCACGTCCGCTTCTTGATGATAAACCTCAGCCCGACCCATCACGCCACCTCTACAGCTATTGTCTTCATTCATCGCCACCTCCGCGGGAGTCGGAGGCACGACCGAAAGACCTCCACGATCAGGGAAGATGACGCCACCGGACCTCCGTCGCCGACCAGTTCCCTAGCCTTAGAAGGAGTCTTCTCGGCAAAGGTCCTACCTCCGGAGGCTTCTCTTTGATGCCTGTAAACATGAATAAGATGGATACACTGGATTCGTTAGCTAGACTATAATCGAAGGTAATAAGCCTCTCCGGCCCCGGGGCGCATCCCCAACAGTCTGACACATTGAAAGAAAACGGAAGGTGAGTCATGTGTTCTTGTCTTAACGTGTGGATAATGTTCACTCATAGTTGCACTTTGTTTCTGGTCCAATATGGATTTTGTTTTCTTTTCTTGCGAAACGGTGCAATGGATTCAACTTAAAAAAAAACAGCTGGATAACCGGTCGGCCGTCTGCAACGAGTATATATGCGGAAAGATCCTAGCAGCGTGTAGCGGTGAGAAGCTCATCAACATCATCAGCCGCTGACGGGAGTGAATGAAGAGTCACACAAGAAGGAACCGATGACGTAGGAGATGAGATGGCCAGGGACACAAGCATCAGTCAGTCCTCTGTTGACCCAGTTGTTGACTGAGAGATCAGATAGAGAATTAGCGATCCCCTGCAGATGCCCCGTGCTGCCCGGCGACGACAGTCTCTCTCAATTCTCACCCAACAAGTCAGAATGATTTTCAGGGGTGGATTGGATTTTCTTTTACACCCTGTACCTAGCTAAATCCAATAGTTCTGCTCGTACGCATATATGGCGATGACGGAAAAAATAGCGTACTCAGTTAGTTAACTCAGTTAGTTGAGTTCTTTAGTGGAGCTTAGCTACCTGGATTTATATAATTCTCGATTTGACGCTGGTCTTGTATTTTCTATATTTATTTCAGAATTTTTCTATATTTATTTCAGAATTTATTTTTCTTTGAGTGGTCGATGCCATGTCTCTCGACAACGTACCACGTATGGTAAGTTCACTACCAAAATGGCGGTCCTCTCCTAATATTTACAAGTAATAATAAAATACTACTACTAGTCATAGCATATGAGAATCTCACTGGAAGACGTTTAGTAGGAAAAATTTATACTAAATTTTGAATGTTAAAACACTAGGAAAATCTCACCACACTAGGAAAAGACTAAAATTATGGTTGTGGTTTGTCGATCTCAAGATACGTCGATTTAATAATTTCATTCTTTTGAAGGTTCTCATTAGGACAGAATGAGGGTGCATACATATATGTTTATATCCATACTATGATTCATAAATAAGTAGGTGAATTCTTCGCGTGTTACCGTGAAAATTAATGCTAAAATTATACTATTTATTTACCAATATATGAATGAATAAATATTATAATATATGTTAGTGAATGATTTTTAGCATTCTGATGTAAACAACTAAATATATATAAGTAAATTGATGGTTTATTATGTGAATAGCTTGAGTAAAGACATAATGACATGTGTTAGTGAATGCTAAGGTTGACACTTTGTATAGAGGGATAGTTATATGTGCTAGATAGTGGAATCTTCTAGTAGATACTGACGTGGACACTTTACATAATAAGGTAAATTGCTAGTGGGATTTTACTTTATAATAGATATAATATAGATATCTATTGATCTAACCGTCCAGGGCATGTACATCAACCTCTCATTCTCAACCTTGATTCAAAAAGACACCTGTCAAGCTTAGCCTACTTTTTAATCCTAAATACTAAGTGCAGCTCCAACAGTATTGAAAAAGAGGGTTCATAAAATGTTTTACCATTTAATAAGAAGAGAGAGAGTGATAAGTTAGCTTTTTTAATGAAAAACTAAGCTCATGCATTTTTCGTATGATGCATGTCTATGATTATAAATATATTTTATTTGGGTCACACAGTGTAACCAAACTCTAATTCCCTTAAAGCAACATGTGCAAATGCGCGTTTTCAGAAAATATATTTTATTTGTATACTTACTCTTTTATTTTTTTAAAAAAAGTTTATATGCAAACCAATACTTTGACTCTATTATTGAGAGTGTTCTAACGGAAGGATACTACCTCCGTCCAATGCATGGATCCATGACGTGCCTGCCGATCTCATATTCTCAAATTCTCATGTGCAGTTGACCGACTAAAGCACAGCAGACAGTGTGTGTATGCACCGCGACTCAGCGTCAATCTTTGCCGGTCAGGTCAGTACGCGTGACCCAAGAAGCAGCACAGGACTAGCCATAGAAACACGCAGACAAACTTGCCCACCGCCTAACCGACCATGGTTTCAATTTCAATTGCCGGCGGTTTCCACTTGCGGAACAAAATCTAAGCTTGTACTCAGCACAAATAATTGTTTTTTGGCTAATTAACTATCTTTTTCCAATTGTGGATGGTGTGTTAATTTAGTCTCCTGTTGACGTTTTTCCAATTTATAGTCTTTCTCAGTCCTAATAACTCGGAGAGGTTGTAGGTTGGCCTAGTCTTAGCTCCCCAGATGCAGGACAGGTTAAAGGAGGCGTTTGTAGAGGTTGTTGGTAAATAAACCACTGGTTCAATGACTGTGCAAAAGAAAATACGGCTATGCCAAGATCGACATCATTCTGCTTGATTCTACTCCATTATAAAGGATTTTTGGATAAATCGCTGCGAAAATGCTACTACTCCTATCATCTTTGCCCATTTATTTTGCACTATATGGGTGAGAACGAGGAAAAAACATGCTCCTCATGCTCCTCACTGCGCCGTTGGAGAGGATCGTTGAGCCCGACCTGCCTGAGGATTACTTGAAGCAGGTGGCCGACAGTGAGGCTGTGCTTGCTCCTCTTGTAGATAAGATTGTATATCAGCTAGAAGTAGGTGCTGATCCTCCTGCTCCTGTGCCTTGAGTGCTTCTTGTAAAAAACTCTTGTATAAACGGATGCCTCTTTTTGAACATGAGTGACTTGTCTTCATGCTTCTTCTAGTGTGCGGGCTTCGTCCTGACTTGTTTGTCTTGATGAATAGCTTGTTGTATCTTTCATTCTTCTCCTGAGTAGCTTCTGACTCGAGTTGCCTTTAGGACATGATTGATATCTTCTGAGTAACCGGTGCTATGCATCCGGGTTCTTGGTCACGCGCTGCTTCACATCGCAGGCGGAAGGAGGAGTTGTCGATCCTGAACCAGCACTACGTGCCTGGATTCTTAGTCACGTCTGCATCTCGTCGCAGGCGAAAGAAAATTTTCCGATCCTGAACGAGCACTACGTGCCCTGATTCAGCCCGGTGTGCTACATCACATCGCAGTGCAAGAAAGGTTTCAAACCAGCGCTACGTGCCCAGGTTCTTAGTCATGCTCTGCATCTCGTCGCAGGCAGAAGAAAATTTTCCGATCCTAAACCAGCACTACGTGCCCTGATTCAGCTCGGTGCGCTGCATCACATCGCAGTGCAAGAAACGTTTCGAACCAGCACTATGTGCCCAGGTTCTTAATCACGCTCTGCATCTTGTTGCAGCGGAAGAAAAGTTTTTGATCCTAAACCAGCACTACGTGCCCTGATTCAGCCCGGTGCACTGCATCACATCACAGTGCAAGAAAGGTTTCGAACCAGCACTATGTGCCCGGGTTCTTAATCGCGCTCTGCATCTTGTCGCAGGTGGAAGAAAACTTTCCAATCCTGAACCAGCACTACGTGCCCTGATTCAGCCCGGTGCACTGCATCACATCACGGTGCAAGAAAGATTTCAAACCAGCACTATGTGCCTGGGTTCTTAATCACGCTCTGCATCTCATCGTAGGCGGAAGAAAATTTTTCGATCCTGAATTGTCACTACGTGCCCTAATTCTGCTTGGTGCACTGCATCACATCATAGTGCAAGAAAGGTTTCGAACCAGCACTATGTGCCCGGGTTTTTAATCATGCTTTGCATCTCATCGCAGGTGGAAGAAAATTTTTCAATCCTCAACTAGCATTATGTGCCCTGATTCAGCCCAGTGTGCTACATCACATCGCAGTGCAAGAAAGGTTTAACCCGCAAGAGACGACGGGGAGTTCTCAGTGCCACATGCTCAAGGCATTTGCTTGATGAACCCGTAAGGGACGACGAGGAGTTCTCAACATGTTGTCTTCAATCATCTTTGTTGCTTCATTGCGGGTTGTTTTCAGGACATTTTTGCTAGTTGTAGAATCTTCTGAGCTGGCTGATGTGCCAGGTGTTCTTCAGTAGAACTTCTTTATTTGACATCGGCTCATATGTGCCAGGTCTAGTTGTTGTCTTCACTTTGAACGGTCCCTCCCATGGACTGAGAAACTTGCGCCTTCCATCTTTCTTCTGAATGAGTCAAAGAACTAAGTCCCCGAGTTTTAGGGCCCGAGATTATGTGCTCTTGTCATAATGCCTTCTTAAGCCTTGTTAATATCTTGCATTTTGTAAAATTGCATACTCTCTGACTTCTTCTAGTGTATCAAGCTCTAGCCGCCTTGTTTCTTCAGCTTCGCCTTCTTCGTATTGCTCTATCTTTGGGTCTGCTGGGAGTATTGCTTTCGATCCATAAATAAGGAAGAATGGTGAATATCCAGTTGATCTGTTGATCTGAGTTCTTAGTCCCCAAACCACTTTTGGGAGCTCGTCAATCCACTTTGACCCATAGTCTACTAAGTCTTCGTATAGTCTTGGCTTCAGTCCTTGTAAAATCAACCTGTTTGCTCTTTCAACTTGTCCATTGGCTTATGGGTGAGCAACGGCTACAAAATCTATGTCGATTCCATAATCCTTTGCCTATAGTGTGAATTCTTTTGCAATGAACGGTGATCCCAGGTCTATGATGATTCTGTTGGGTATGCCAAATCTGAACATGATGCTTTGTATGAACTCAACTGCTTTTTCTGCGCTGTATTTGACCAAAGGTTTGTACTCTATCCATTTGGTGAACATGTCAATCGCAATGAAGATGTATTCGAATCCTCCTTTTGATCTCTTCAACGGTCCGACTTGATCCAGTCCCCAGCAGGAGAAAGGCCAAGATGGTGGTATGCATATCAAGTTGTGTGCTAGTATGTGTTGTTGTCTTGCAAACATCTGGCAATTCTTGCATTTCTTGATGAATTCTTCTACATCTTTCATTTCTGTTGGCCAGTAGTATCCCATCCTGAAGGCCTTGCCTACCAGGGTTCTTGAAGCCACTTGGTTGCCGCAACAACCCATGTGTATCTCGTTGATGATGGCTATTCCTCTTTCTCTGGGTACACATTTGGGTAGTACTCCTGATGAAGCTGCTCTTCTATATAGCTTGTTCCCATCTAATACATAATTCTTGCTTTTTCGTATTAGTCGGTTTCTTTCTGTTTTGTCTTCCAGAAGTTTCTTGTCATTATATAGTCGATGAACTATTGCATCCAATCCTCATAAATTATCATGACTTGTCTTGTCAGTGGGTCTTGATCAATCTCCATTGGGTTGTCCTTGGTTGCCCCGGGTAATTGTTTTTCTCCGGGTTGTTTGATTAATGGTTCTTTTAGCTCTTCCATGAAGATTTTTGGTGTTACTTTTGCTCTATCGGATCCTAGCTTGGCTAGTGTATCAGCTGCCACATTTGATGTGGTGAATTTCTAATCCTTGAAAATTTTTCTCCAGCTTCCTTACTTCTGCTCAATAAGCATCCGTGTTGTCTTTTGTGTAATCCCACTCCTTGTTGACTTGGTTGATCACAACTGCTGACTTGACATAGACTAACAGCGTCTTTATTGCTAAAGAGTAGGCCACTCTTAGCCTGTGTATGAGCACTTCATATTCTGCTTCATTGTTTGGTGCTTGCCATAGAATTTGTAGGACATATTTGAGTTGCTTCCCTTTTGGTGATATGAGTAGTATTCCTACTCCAGCTCCTCCTAGGTTTAGTGAGCCATCAAAATACATCTTCCAATGATCTGTGATGGGCTCAGGTTCTTTCTGGTTTGTCTTTGTCCATTCAGCTAAGAAGTCGCTTAATGCCTAGGATTTGATGGCCTTCTTCAATTGGAACTCAATGTTTAATGCCCCAAGCTCTACTACCCATTTGGATATTCTTCCTGTTGAATCTCAATTCCATAAAATATCAGATAATGGAAATTCTGTGATCATTGTAATCTTGTGTTCTTGAAAGTAGTGTCTCAGCTTCCTTGATGATATGAGGACTGCATATAGTAGCTTCTGTATGTGTGGATATCTAACTTTTAATTCTGTTAGCACTTCGCTTACATAGTAAACTGGTCTCTGTACCTTGTATATGTGACCAGGTTCTTCTCTTTCCACCATGACTACTGTGCTGACCAAGTTCTTGGTAGCTGAGATATATAGCAACATGTCTTCTTTCTTGTTTGGTGGCACCAATATGGGTGATGAGGCTAGGTAATGCTTGAGTTTTTGAAAATCTTTGTCTACTTCTGCTGTCCACTCGAATTTGCCTATGTTCTTTAATAGCTTGAAGAAAGGAATGCCTTTTCTTCTAGGCGTGATATGAATCTATTGAGTGCTGCCATACACCCCATCAACTTTTGGACGTCTTTTATTTTTCTTGGTGGCTCCATGTCTATGATTGCTTTGATCTGCTTTGTGTTGCTTCAATTCCTCAGTTGCCAACTAAGAAATCAAGTAGTTATCCTACTGGAACCCCAAAAATGCATTTGTTCGTAATGAGCTTCCATATCCACTTCTTAAGATTTGTAAAGGTTCCTTGTAGGTCTTTTATCAGTGCATCGGGTTCATTTGTCTTGACCATGACGTCGTCCACATAAGCTTCTACATTCCTCCCTATTTGATCTCCTAATGTCATTTGTATTGCTCTTTGATAAGTTGCACCCGTGTTCTTTAAACCGAAGGGCACTGATATTTAGCAATAGGCTCTAAACGATGTCACAAAAGATGTCTTAATTTGATCTTCTTCTCTAAGTGATATTTGATGATATCCGGAGTAGCAATCCAGGAAAGAAAGAGCTGCTCTGGCTATTGAATCTATCACTTGGTCGATTCTTGGGGACTATAGGGGTCCTTGGTGCAATGTCCGTTTAGGTCGGTGTAGTCGATACACATACGCTAATCTATTGAGTTCTTCTTCTCCATGAGTACTGGGTTTGCCAACCAATCTAGGTTGATTATTTCTCTGATGAATCTAGCTGCTAGTAGCTTTGTGAGTTCTTTTTTGATTCATACTTTTCTATCTGGCGCAAATCTTCATAGCTTCTGTTTGATGGGTTTTGAACCTTTGTTCACATCAATGATATGCTCCACCAAATCTCTTGGGACTCCTGGCATGTCGGCTGGATTCTAGGAAAAGATGTCTTTGTTGTCCCTAAGAAATTTAGTGAGCGTGAGTTCCTATTCGGGGTTGAGTTCTGCGCTGATGGTTGCCATCTTCTCGGGATCACCAGTCTCCAGGTCTATCTTCTTTGTCTTCACGTCTGTTGGTGTGGTGAAACTTTTGCTCGCCTTCTTTATAGGGATCTCTGTCTCTTGTGGGTTCATTACTGCTGCTACCATGGCGATCTCCTTTCTTTCTTGTTCACCCTGCAGCTTCTCTGTGATTTGTATTGCTTGCATGTCGCAATCATATGACTTCTGAAGGTCTCCTTGTAGTGATAGTATTCCCTTGGTTGTTGGCATCTTCAGTAACAGATACCGGTAGTGTGGTAATGCCATATACTTGGTTAATGCTGGTCGTCCCAATATAGCATGATAGCATGACTCAAAGTTAGCCACTTCAAACTTGATGAATTCCATTCTATACTTTTCTTTGGTGCTAAAGGTGACTGGCAATGTGATTTATCCCAATGGTACTGCTACTATTCTAGGTACTATACCATAAATGGTGTGCTTGTTGGGGTAATCATTCCTTCATAGTCTATGCTCATCATCTTCAAAGTTGTGGGTAAATATGATGACTAATCCCACTCCTCCATCAATCAGGACTTTGGGCACAATGATTCCTACGATTGTGGGTGCTACCACTAGTGGATAACAACCTGCATTGTCTATGCTCGTCCATTGACCCTCTCTTGTGAAGTTTATCAGGTATTCGGACCAATCCAAATATCTTGGAGTTGTAGGTTCTGCTGCCATGATGGCTCTGTGTAACAATTTTTGCTGTTGTTTACTTCTTGCCCCTGGTACTCCTGAGAATATCATGTATAATTGCTTCTGGGGTTCTTGAAATTCTCCTTCTGCTTTTCTCTCTTCTTTCTTTGGTTCTTCTTCCCTTCTTTTTGGGCTGTCATTGTATTTGCCTGCTTTCTTGTATCGATTGTTGAAGTCGTAGCAATCCTTCAACTTGTGACTGCCTTCGGGTGGATCAAGCAATTCATCTCTTCAAAATTTGCGAGTTGTCTCTCCTTTATCTTATTCCTTTCTTGTGGTGACATGTCTCCGTAGTTGGTTCTCTTGTTAGCAACTGTTATTGTGTTGTCTTGTCTTGGTCTCTTGTTGTTGTTCCTATTATCAAATCTTCCTCTTCTGTCATTGTTGTCTCTGTTGCTGGGGAACCTTCTATTTGTTTTTTCTTCTGAGGATATGAGCTTCTCAATAGCCCGCTTTAACTATTCATTTGTTTTTGGGTTTTGGCTATTAAAATCCTTGTATTAGCATCTTGCCATGATTCTGTTGCCAAATATGTCAATAACTTCTCTATCTGTGATATCATGTACTTGCACTCTTGCTTTGCCAAACCTTTTGTAGTATTCTCTGAGTGTCTCACCCAGCTTCTATGTGATTCCTTATAACTTTGTTGCTGTCATTAGGTGTATGATAATCCCAGCGAAGTAGTTGCAGAATTCTCTTTGTAGATCGCTCCAATATTTGATGGATCTTGCTAGTAATTTGTCAAACCATTGGAGTGGCATTGCTTCTAGTGCCATTGGAAAAAATAATGCTTTGAGGTCATCATCCCCTCCTGCGAATTCAATGGATTGAGAATAAACTCTTAACCATTGCTTTGGTTATTCTTTTCCATTGCATTTTGAGTGATTTGTTGGCTTGAACTTCTGAGGCAGCTTCAAGTCTTGTAGCCTTCCTGCAAAACATGAGAATCTATCATAATTATTTTCTCTTCTATAATATGGTGATGGTGATCTTCTATACTGAGATCTTGGCTCTCTATATTGTGATCTGCATTCTGATTTGCCATACCCTTCTTCTCTTCTTCCCATCATTCTACTTTGTTCTAATCTTCTTTGAGGTTCTTTTGGATCTTTGTGGTGGGGGTCATGAAGGTTGATGATTTGCTATCCTCCTCCTCTCATTACTGCTTTCTGCTGGGCCCAATCTAGTGAAAATTGATCTTTGTGGTTGGCCATCCTGTTGATTGATGTTCCTGGATTGTCTGTTTTGTTGTGCTTCGACAGGTGGTCTTTCAGGCTCTTGAGCTTTCTTCTGAGCGGCTTCTTTTTCTCTTTGCGCCTTCTTTAGGAACTCGAGTTGTTTTGTGACTTCTTCTATATTTTCTTGCTCATCGATCTTTGTCGCCTGCCTTTCTGCCTTCCATTTGTTGTAAACCATGCGATCTACCTTGTATTTGGTCCATGCCTGCTTCTTGCATCTTGCCTTGTTCTTTCTGCTAATTCGGTGTTGGTTTCTGTTCATCCTTGATTGCTTGCGGCCTTCGCTTTCTCCTTCATCCGTGTTTTCTTCAGGTGATATATCTACTTCTGACTCATTTGGTGAGCGTACTTCTAGCATCTTTGGTGATGATGGGAGTTCAATGACATTAGCCATGTAAATGGTTCTTCTCTTCAACCTTCTCTTACTTGTTATGACTTCTTCATCTTCTGAACTGGTGGCTTCCGAGGATAGACAGCCGAGTTCTTTTCCTTCCTGAAAGGGTAATTCTTCAAAGCGATAATTGAACGATATCTTTTTAGTAGAGAAAAAACCTGGCAAGTGCACTACGCAATTCTTGGGGTCATGGTCATAAACAATCCTTATTGTGCTCCGGTTAGTGCAAAATTCTTCTCGATCTACTCCGCCTTTCCCCTCTGGTCTTGATATTTGTGGACTGGGGTAATCAGCCTTGCAGTGTTGTTCCTTGCTCTTCTTCTGTGATTAGGCACTCATGCGGTTTCTCCAGGTACTCTTGCACAATGGATGTCAAGTTGCATAACCCATATGGAAGCGAGTTGGGAATCTTGATGATGGTCTTGGAGTTGGAAACGGTCTTTGATTCTTCCTCTGAGTTGGTTTCACAGTCTTCTTCTTCTTCTTTCTGAACCGGATCTGAAGTAGAAAGTGTCGCTAGCTTCTTGGCAAGTTGAGATTCTTCCATTGGGTTGATCCTGACATCATTGAGCTCTGGTTCCTTGATCAGACAGCTCTAAATCTTGCCTTTACCATCAGCTTCGCAGATCCAGGACCCAAAGACAAAAGTCGTTCCCGTCGAAAAACTCATCTTGAAGGTGTGGTCCACCGCGCGCGCGTGGCTCCCTCCCCTTGGCCCGAGTGGAGATTTTTGAGATGTTTCAACAATGAATCTGAGTTATCTTTCTCTTCCCTCTCCTCCTCCTACCGTGTAACACTCCAGCCCAGGGCTTAATAGGATTAATAGAATACTCGTACCAACAAGTTGTAACTTCTTTTTTGAAAGCTCATCACTAAATAACTCCAAAGTTAAGCGTGCTTGGCCTGGAGCAATTTAGGGATAGGTGACCGACCGGGAAGTCTTCCCGGGTGCGCACGAGTGAGGACAAAGTACGCAGAAAAGACTAGTATTGGTCTGTGAGGGCAGTCTATGTCCTAGATAACCAGTCAGATGTAAGTGGGCCCGGCCTCGAGGAGGCGGGACGTTACATACCGGAGCTCGCCGGAGGACGCCGGACCCACGCTCCCTGCCACCGAAGCTGTGGCATGCAATTGCAGTCTATTTTTCCAATGTTGTAGCTGCCCTCGTGTTAGTTGAAGTAGTAGTCAGTCCTCTCTCAGTATTCAATTTTTACTTGTTGGTTGTTGCTTTTGAAACTATAGTACCTGAGTAATTTTTGCAGGTGGTCAGTGTAGTTTTAGGCCATGCCATGCATATATGTCATTGGTTTTCCACCAAGATATCTGGATTCATCTAATTTTCATCACTGTCCAACTTGTTAAGTTATGCTAGATCTATTTTAGAAATGATATCTATTTTGTTGATTGTCATGTCCATGTTTCAGAATAATTTTCATTTTTTCAGCTTGTTGATTGTCCTGTCCTTTATTGATTGCTGTTACTTTAGATCTGTTTCAGCATGATACCTCCATTGTTTCAACATGGTGTCTATATATTAGCATGCAAATTTTAATTTAAACTTTTTAAAATTTGATATGTTGTTTCTTTTTCTTTTTTTATGCAGGAATTGATGCTAAGAAAACCACAGCCAACAGCAGTGACACGCCTTTCGTACATAGGTTTTCAGTCCACATGATCCATGAAGTCAAGTTCAATGAAGATCAGATAGGTTGGATAAATGATGTTGGTTTTGGTTCCTTGCTTGCCATATCTGATATTTCTTTGCCAGTGAAGATTGTTGCATTTGTTATGAATAACATTGATCCTTAGTTGAGAGAGTTTTGGATAAAAAGAAGATTACTCCATTTGACAATCAACTCATTTGCAATATTCTTGGGGTGCCTAGTGAAGGAGAGCCTGTGAAGGTTACATGTACCACTGATGAATATGAAGCATATTAGCTTATCTGTGAGCCTTTTATGGGCAGAGTCCGAGGTCTGGGTGTGACCGAGTACATTGAGTTGCTGAAGAAAGCTACCTTTATGCTGGTACCTTAATGAGGGAACTATCCACTCTTGTTATGCCATTCTACTCTTGTGAACATCATTCTGATGTATGTTGGCCTACCTTTGTGTGACCAAAATCTTGAATGTAATCCAATCTTGTGGAAATCGTGTTGCTTTTCATTATTGTATTATTTCTTACATGTTTCACTCTAAAAATTATGTTGCTTCATTCAGAGCTCTCTAACTGTATCAGTGGTTTAACCATGCTGGTTCACTAAGAAATATTCATTTATAAGATTATAGAGCCCTGGCTGTTTTATTTAATCGTTTCCAGATGTATCAGTGGTTTAAACCATGCTGGTTCACTAAGAAATATTCATTTGTAAGATTATGGAGCCCTGGCTGTTTCATCTAAACATTTCCAGATGTATCAGTGGTTTAGGATTCATAGAGATTAGTATGAGCAGCATTGATTGAAATTAGGATTCAGTACATCGACTGAGATTAGGGTGAAGTACATCGACTGATATTAGTGTGAAGAGCGTGTACTGAGATTAGAGATCAGAGCATCGACTGAGATTAGGGTTTCAGGGCGTGTACTAACTGTCAGTAGATTTTATTAATTACTAGTATAGTTCATTTTTATTTCAGTAGAGCATTGACTGAGATTTGAGTTTAGTACATTGACTGAGATTAGGGTTCAGTACATCGACTGAGATTAGGGTTCAGAGCGTCGACTGAGATTAGGGTTTAGTATGCCGACTGAGATTAGTGTGAAGAGCATCGACTGAGATTAGGGTTCAGAACATCGACTGAGATTAGGGTTTCAAGGTGCCTACTAACTGTAAGTAGATTTTAGTAATTACTAGTATAGTTTATTTTTGTTTTAGTAGAGCATTGACTGAGATTAGGGTTCAGTACATTGACAGAGATTAGGGTTCAGAGCGTCGACTGAGATTAGGGTTCAGAACGTCGACTGAGATTAGGATTTAGTACGTCGACTGAGATTAGGGTTTTCAGGGCGCCTACTAACTGTCAGTAGATTTCAGTAATTCCTCGTATAGTTCATTTTTATTTTAGTAGAGCATTGATTGAGATTAGGGTTCAGTACGTCGACTGAGATTTAGGATTCAGTACGTCGATTGAGATTAGGGTTTAGTACGAGACTAAGATTAGGGTTCAGTACATCGACTGAGATTCGGGTTTGAAGCGTCGACAGAGATTAATGTTAAGAGCATTTACTAAGATTAAAGGCTTCGACTGAGATTAGGATTCATAGAGTCGACTGAAATTAGTGTAACATAGGTTTAAACCATGCTGGTTCACTAAGAAATATTCAGCTGTAAGATTAGAGAGTCCTCGATGTTTCATTTAATCATTTCTAGATGTATCAGTGGTTTAATCCATGCTGGTTCACTAGTATTTCTGTTTTTGTAACAGCAGCGACAACCTGCCTGTGTATTTGTGTCTGTTTTTCTAGGTTTGCCTAGGTTTTTAGGGTTGTTTGAGATGTTTCTGGGTCGTTGCATCAGGTATTTTTGGGTTTGTTTGAACAAATATTTTCTGGGTGTTTTCAACAAAATGATTTTTGGGTCTTTTTAATAGTTTGTGTTGTTTCAATAATAGTTCTAAGGTTGTTTTAACATTGGTTTCCGGGGTTGTTGCAACAAGTACTTCAGGGGGTGTTTTCAATATATATTTCGGTGGTGTCTAACAACTCATTTTTGAGTTGATGCAATAGATATTACTGCGTTGTTTCAACACATGTTTCTGGGTTATTTGAACATATCCTTCTAGGTTGTTTCACAACTAGATCGACTGTGCATTTAGATGAGATAAATATTTTTTAAAAAGGTATCAAAATATATCTATGTAGGGTCTTGTTTTAAAGAGCTTATCACGAGAAACATGATGGTGCAATTAGATTTTAATTATGATTTTTGGTTTGTGAGATATGACTTTTTTATAATAAGATCAATATGGAATCTTTTTTATGTGCATGAGCATGGCGGTGCTCCATGCATGCACAAATACAAATTAGCAGTACAACAGACAAGGGAAAGAGTGTTGGGGGCGAGGGAGGGGGGAGTGGGTTGTGCATGCACATGGGCCGTCGGACGCCCGTCCCTATAGATAGGACGTCCGAGCGCCAGCTGCTCCCTATTACAGAGGTAGGGCCTCGCCACGCGTGTGCCAACACTCAGGTGCTCCACTCACGCCGACGGGCTCGAGGATTTGCCTTCTTGGGCCGAATTGTCCTGGGCCGGGCCAAGTCTTGTTCAATACCCGGCTTGCATACAATAACTGATGAAGGAGGATTGTTGACATCCCCTCCATGGGCAACTGCTTGACCCAAGCAGTGGCACGGGGGTACTCCTAACAAACTGCTTCATAGTCCTCCCAAGTAGCCAGTGACATTTTGGTGTCAAATGCTTTACATTGCATACATGATGTTACTGTGACAAGATAATGTGGGAAATGCCTTATTTAGGCTCTTCCCCCCTAAATCATGCTTGCAGTTGCTTACATATCTTTTGATGGAATTTAATGTGTTAAGTGTTGTCCTCGACTTTGTAAAGTGTAAATGGGCAAATGGACTTGTTTAGTTTGTATCTTTCATCAGTGTGACTTAAATTGTTTTCTTTGGTTTCAGAAACATGGTTTCGAACTAAAGATGTTGAGTTGCCTCTACCCTAAGATCTCAAGTTTCGTGGTCATCAATTCATAGTTTTGGATTTGATGGCTCATATAGTTTTCTTGGTGGATACAAAATCAGCATGGGTTTCAAAAAGATGTACACCAAATTCCTAGATGCGCACACATAGCTTGCCGAAGGTCAGGGGCACGAGCTGAAACAAGGTCCACTCTCAATGCTGGTAGTGGGATTCACAGAAGTCCTGCGATTCTAGATCCTTGAAATCTGGGTGTACAAGCAACTTGTGGAAGCTTTGTGCCACAGAGAGTTCGTCAAAAATGTTGTACCACCATTATTCACTAATCATTTTCCTTGTTGGAGACATGAGTCGACTACAATAGCTAGTTCTTTAGCAACAAAAGAAGATATCATAGGCTACGGGTCTTGAAATACAATCGTAGAATGAGACATGACGATGAGGCAAGCTCTTCTTCTGGAACTAGATGTGTAAGTTTACATGTAACCCCACGCCAGATAGGCTGATAAAGTAGCAAGTGCATGACCAACCTATGTAATTTAAGATGATTGGACCAAATGACTTTGAATGAAAGAAGAGTGATAGCAGGACCCATACAAAACTGATATATATCTAGCTCTATATTAGTTTTCTCAGCCTTGACATCATATATCAACTCAGTAACTTCAACCACACAAGGCAATCGGAAAGAATTGACTCTATGGATGACGGTGGGGTGGGTGGGGGCAATGTGTCTGTAACTACATCATATATATACCAAGTGAACACCACAAATATCATAAATAGTAAAATAAAACAATAATTAGTAAAGCAATAAATTAGAGTCAAATTATAAAAATGCTACCGAATATCAAAAAATTTCTCAAAACCACTACGCCACGTTCAGTTTGTAGGGGTGGCTCCAGAGCCTCTATAGGGGCGGTTGGCCCAGCTGCCCTCCATGGTGTTCTTACAAATCAAGGCACTATGGGGGCGGCTGGCCGAACCGCCCCTACAAATATCTTTTTTAGGGGGCGGCTGTTGTTATCAGCCGTCCTTACAATTAGCATTTGTAAGGGCGGCTGGTGATCCAGCTGCCCTTACAATCACCAGCCGCCCTTACAATTAGCATTTGTAAGGGAGGCTAGTGATCCAACTGCCCTTACAAATGCTAATTGTAAGGGCGGCTGATAACACCAGCCACCCCTAAAAATGGTATTTATAGGGGCGATTCAATCTAGAACTGCCCCTACAATGAATTTTCTAAAAAAATATAAATTTATATTCAAATCTGACCATAGCAATATATAATTCAAATTCAAATCTGACCACAATAATATATAATTCAAATTCAAATCTGACCACCACATATATACATCCAAAAACACGAGCACGATATAAGCCATAATTCAAAAGTCCACAATTCACAAGTCTCTTACATTGTCATAATAAACAAGTTTTAATAGTTTCACAAGTCCAAACCATTCCACAACGCAAGACCAATGTCCAATTGCCTACACATTTTGTTTATTTCCCTAGGGATAGTCACCAAATCTCATGAAGGTGTTGGTGCATAGGATTACTACCTAAGTCGAAAGTCTTGTCATGGAATTTGCCTCTACAATCCACAATCTTATTCATGATGAAGTTGCAAAGGTAGCCGATGAGCTCCAACAATTGGTCATCCTTGTATGGATCCCTTTGATGGCCAAGGTCTTCTTTCGACTACAAGTGAACAAGCTTAGGTCTAGTATTTCATAACATAAGCTAGGTTTTCACACTACGAGCGAATAGGTTTAAACTTACTAGTTCGGGGTGTCTACTGTAGGGAGGAGTGTTACTCATGATAGCCCACATGTAATATCCATAATGTAGACTCCCAGGACTCTGCTTGGGGCTCTGTGTGTTTCACATATGTATATGTTAAGTAATGTTATTGACAAACCACAAAAATAGACTATTTTGATACCCTATGTAATGATATTGACAAAAATAGACTGCACCAATGTAAGTTACACATACCGAACATAGAGTTTTGATACCCAAGTCATCTTTCCTTATAGGATCACATCTTCCTTTATGAAAATTAACATAGTGCATGAATGCCCCGTTTGAATCATTTTAGCAAAAGCAACGGGTTAGTACCTTAATAGTGAAGTTTACAAGTATATATATAAACTTATATGAGATTATGAAGATTGTAGATATGTATACGTCCTGAGAATCGATATGAAGTCACTGCATAGCTCTGGCGTAAAATCTGCTAAATCATAGACACTTGCCATGCTCAAGTCAACATCAATGCTTACCAAAATCCAATGTTTCCTGCATGAATTTAATGAAGAAACAAATAAGCTCTTTTGCATGGAAGTAAATATATCGAACAATGCTTTATTTAAGTATAGAGTAAACTTACACGAAGTGGTATGGTAACCATATGGTTTTGTGTTCAAATATCGGGCTATCCATGCTGCAAACTTAAGGCTTGCTTTGTATATCTTGTCGGCACAAATGGCTTCTTTCTCCTCAATGGTCTTACCTTCGGCTAGGTTTTCATTGTCTAGTTTCCACAACTTGGGGCCATTAAATTCTGATGATGCTATAAAATAAGGGTCTATATAACTTGCTTTTAGATGTGGAACTTTCTTCACAATTTGTGTTTGCATGCTACAGATCACGACATGGGTTAGTTACAACAAAATTCAAAGATTTCATTTCATTCATATCATATCAAGAAGGCAAGGACTTACAGGCACTACACTTGAACTAGACTCATTTCTATCATTTTGAGGTGAAAGCATCTCTGCACGTCATCAAAGTCAAAAACTAGAAACCCATCTGGGCCTCCAAATGTGCCTTTAGGGAAGGATGCTTGTAAGGACATTAGGTTAGTCTTAGCAACATGAAAGTACCAATCATGGAACCTTTTCATTCCATGCATCATACGCTGCATGTATTGGGTTGGTAGGAACTGCTTGCCCATTTCATATTGTGTCGGGCACTTCTTTGACCACTTGATCTCCTCAATATTTGGATACCGCTTTAACGGCTAATGGAGTCTGCTAGTGTCGGGTGACTCAGAGGCACATGCATAGACTTCTATCACTTGGTTCTCAGGCTTGTCCTTGTCAATAGCATGCCACTTGTCCAGCAAGGAGACATCTCTCATCCCAACAAAAACTGGCCTTCTATGATGGAAGGGAATATTCTGTGTGACTTCCCATTCAGGCATGCCACCATCTTCTTTTTCGTGCCCTTGATCGGTAGGAGGAGCGCCTTGATTGGTAGGAGGAGCGAGACAAGGCTGCGGCATCTCAGCATGCCCTTGCTCAGTATGACGAGCTGGAGAATGTTATGGCATCTCATTATGCCCTTGGACGGTATGATAAGCTGGAGAACATTGTGGCATCTCATCATTCCCTTGCTCGGTATAAAGAGGTAGAGAAGTATGTGGCTTGTCATTCCCGTGGTCGCTAGCAGTCGGAGAAGAATTTGGCATCTCAAGCCTGTGTTCATCTTGAGCCGAAGAGTATACCACCGATGCCCTTCCCACGCAGCCTACCCTTGTGATGAGAATCGGGTATGCCAATCCTCCTGGGTACTTTTAGGTACTCTTGACAGCACTCGATGACTTCTTCAGTACTATAACCCTCTATCGTGGAGCCCTATGGGTATGCTCGATTATGCACGTATTGGCTTAGGACCAACATGTACCGCTCATAGGACCACATTTCATGCAAGTAGGAAAGGCCCAGCGCCTCTATCTAATGAACAATGTGAATCATGGGATGTTCCATTATATCAAAAAAAAGCAGGAGGTAAACACATCTCTAGTTGGTTCTGGGTCTCGACCACAAAATCATGTAGGTCCCATAGCTCATCCCTACGAAACATCTTCTGTGAGATCTTGGAAAAGAAGTAGCACATGCAGGTGATGGCCATCTTTAGGAACTTTGGCTTTATAGCTCTTCTTGCAATTGGTAGGTACACTGTCAGCACCATATGATAATCATGAGCCTTGAAGGAGTGAAATGATAGGTCCTTCATCAACACTAGCTTCTTTGGGTTTGCGGAAAACCCAATTGGAACTTTGAGCTCCCTCATGGATGTTAATATAGCTCTCCTCTCCTCTAGGTCTAGGTTGTAGCAAGCCACGGGCAGAGTGTATTTTCTATTCTCATGACGTACCGGGTGAAGATCTGGCATCAATTTGAGCTACACCATATTGTTCCGTGCTTTCAGACAATCCTCTGATTTGGGTTCTCCGGCGACGAGCTGGGGGTTCTGGCAAACTCATGGCTTTGGTTGTTTTTTGTTCAGCTGTGTTTCTCTAACTCCAGTTATTTTGTTTCGGTTGTGTTCCTTTGGTTGTTTCAGCTATTTTTCATGTGATGTTTCTGGTGTTTCCTGGCGAGCTCATGCCTTTGGTTTCTCCAACTCTGCCTGGTTGTTTCAACTGCGGTCGCTTGGTTGTTTCTTTACCTTTTCATGTGATGTTTCTCGGGTTTTTTCACATGCTGTCGTTTGTTTCAAGGGCGGTCAAGTGTTTGTTGCAGCACATTCCCAGGTTGTGTTGCAGTAGGTTAGGGTGTCAGCGAGCTCTCGTAGGAGGATTCAACCTCGCGGTGTGTTGCAAAATGGTCTCCTCTGAGGTTTCAGTATATTTTTATTCTGTTTTTTTGTTGCAACAACATGTTGTTCGTGGGGTCTCAGTTCATGTCTTTCTATTGTTTCATTTTTAGTCAATCACTTGCTTCTATCGTATGTAATCTCTTGGTTCATTAATTAAATTTTTTCCTGTTTTTTCATTGTTTCATTTTGTATTTTCGTGGTGTTTCAGGTGGAGGGCCAGTGGTGTTTCTAGAGGTGTTGCGGGGGGTGCCAGTTCTGTTTTTACCGCGGCGGGCAGGTGGATGCTGCCGGGTGCATGCTGCGGTGCGCACATGCTGCGCGGGGCGGTGTTTGGCGTGCATGCTGTGGGGCGGGGAGGGGGCCATGCATGCTGTGCGGGGGCGCAGGAGCGGCATGCATGCTGGGGGGAGTGGGGAGCATGCATGATGCAGGAGATGGGCCGGGCCCCTGAGCGCTGGCCGTCCTACGCATAAGACGTCCTAGCGCTAGCAGGACCCTTTCATTAAATTAAGAGCTATGTAAATCCATGCATTATATGGTATAGCAGTCTAATCGATGGAGTGGTTGGAGGACGTGGAGAAGACGCTAGACGAGGCCGACCCGTCTTCGGAGGTGTTGCGGTGGGGAGGACGCTGCATCTACCGCGTGCCTGCGTGCATCAAGGATCTCAATCCCAAGGCGTACCGGTCGCAGGTAGTGTTGTTGGGCCCCCTCCACCACGGCGACGCCGAACTGCAGCCGATGGAAGAGCACAAGCGCCGGGCGCTTCGGCGTGCGGGCCGGCCACTGATGAAGGACTTATTGGCCGCCGTGGAGGACGTGGCCGGGCAACTGTAGAGCGCGTACGGGGACGACCTTGCCGCCGAGTGGCGCGGCGGCGAGGGAAGGAAGCGCTTCGTGGCCATGATGGTCGTCGACAGGTGCTTCCTACTGGAGGTGATGAGGGCGACCACCCTCGACTCGCCGTGACATGCCGACTACACGCCCAGCGACCCCATCTTCAGCCACCATGGCGTGCTGTACGTGGTGCCCTACATCCGCCGCGACATGCTCATGCTCGAGAACCAGCTGCCGTTGCTCCTACTAGAGAAGCTCGTCGCTGTCGAGACTGCCAAGCCTACGGTACGTAAATTATATTGTTCATTCATGCCTTCAACTTTCTACACCCAGAGAGTAAAAAAAAACTTTCTATGCTCAGGGCAGCGCATTTATGATGCCAAGTGAATAAGTGCACTGTTGTAACAAAAATTTTTTTGATCTTCACTACGGGAAACTGGTCCTTTGCCGACCGCCCCCAGCTTTGCCGACCGCCAAAGCAGGGGCAGTCGGCAAAGAAGACCTTTGTCGACTGCCCTTACCACGGCCGTCGGCGAAGAAAGGCAGTCGGCAGAGAAAAGTCGGCAAAGCCTTCTTTGCCGACTGCCAGAGAAGATCCTAACAGTCGGCAAAGAGGGGCAGTCGACAAAATTTGGCAGGTTCAAACGGCGTCGGTCGCCATGCTCTTTGCCGACTGCCCTGAAGTCCGGCGGTCAGCAAAGATAGCTTCTTTGCCGACTACCATGCCGAGCAGTCGGCAAACTGCCACATGGCACGGGCTGGGCCCGGGGCCGGCCCTCTTTGCCGACTGCCAGACTAGGCAGTCGGCAAAGGCGGCTTCGTTGCCGACTGCCATGCCGAGCAGTCGGCAAACTGCCACGTGGCCCGGGCTAGGCCCGAGGCCGGCCCTCTTTGCCGACTGCTAGGCTAGGAAGTCGGCAAAGGCAGTTTCTTTACCGACTGCCTGTGACGTGGCAGTCGGCAAAGACACTCTTTGCCGACTGCCTAGCTTGGCAGTCGGTAAAGATTTTATTTTTTTTGAATTTTGAATCCAAACTTTTTCTATAGCCCAAATATATTGTTTACAAGCACATGTTTGAATTTAGGACCTTTTTATAATATTTTGCTATATTTTGTTTATTTATTTTATTTACTTGAATTTTTCTGCATAATCCAAATTTGAACTCCAGGTGCATGAAATAATGAAATATAGCCATTCAAAAAATTATATTCATATTGAACAATGTATTTTGAGGCCGTGTCCATAAATTCACCCAAAATTTTGAATGCCTTGTCCACGAAATATGACCATCCAGGTGCGATAAAAATATTTTTTAATTATATAAAATCCAAACGAAGTTCGAAAATCACGAAACTTGTTGACGTGTCATGTTATCGCATGTGGAGGCTAAGATAAAAATTTAAGAATGTTTGGAGCAAGTTGCGCTATTGGATGTCCAAAACCCAGACATCTCCGCTATTGTATGAATTTGTGATACTTTGTGATATATTGTTGGACATATATTTGGATTTTGTGATATATTGTTGGACATATATGTGATATATATGTGCATTTGTGTTATATATATGTGAATTTGTGTTAAATATATATATGTGATTTGACTGCTGTTATATATGAAAAAACAGGGAAAAAAGAAAAAAACATTCCAGTTTGCTGACTGCCATGGCTGGCAGTCAGCAAAGGATGTTTTTTAAAAAAATCTTTGCCGACTGCCATTTCGACAAAGAGGACGCTAGACGTCACGGGGCCGCTTCCTTTGCCGACTCCGCGTTTGGCGGTCGGCAAAGTCTTTGTCGACTGCCCTCCACCTGGCAGTCGGTAAAGAATCCTTTGCCGACGGCTTCTTTGCCGACGGACCTTTGCAGTCTTCGCCGACTGCTAGAGTGGAATGCAGTCGGCAAAGTCTTCGCCGACTGGATTCCGGCCTTTGCCGACTGCTTCCGGCAGTCGGCAAAGAACCAGTTTTCCGTAGTGCTCGAACCATTTCTAGCTGCACTTGCCAAACTAAAATCAAGAACTTATTTTTTTTAGATTAAGGAATAAAGGTTCTGGCCTTCACATTCAATCTGAATGGTTAGGGCTTAGACTTACACGAAAGGGGCTAAGCCCAAGTTTTCGCTATGCGGCCAAAACTGACAATAATTCGCTAATCGGAAAACCTTACAAACACAGGTGATAAAACAACAGAAGGCAAATGTAACAAAGTGTCCACGTCTTCTCTTAACATGACCCAACCAAACCTAAAGTCTCCCAGAAAAGCAGATCAGACCAGACAAGCCTTAAACTCCTATTTTGATTAGGTTCTTCCATTCACTGGAGCCAAAAGTTATAGCACCATGCCTTCTAAAAGTCTGCATCCCTCTTCAACATTCTTCCCTCTTCCTCTTTAGACAACAGCGACTATTGCCTGATCCAGAAAGTTTCCCTGAAGATTACCTGCAAAGGAGAGTTAGCAACTATTCTTTGGAACACCGCATCATTTATATTCAACCAGAGAACCCAGCAAATGGCCGCTACTTCCACTATTATTTGGCTTCTCAGTCCTGGAGCGAATCTTCTTATCCAAGATCCCAAACAATTGCGAAGTACTTTCTGGCAGTGAAAGTTAAATGCGATGAAAAGTGTATTCCAAACAAATCTAGCCACATAGCATTTGAAAATCAAGAGCTTATTACCAACACCATGAATTACCAAGTGAAATATTGGCAGAAACCCTCAAGGTGCAATAAAACACGACTGAAAAAAGAGGCAATTGAAGTAATGGCTTTTACTTGAAATAAAAGCACAATATTTATCCTATACCATGCTTTAATTTTAGTGGGATGAGACATTTTGAGAGTATATAGTGACCTAGATGACACATAAGTAAAGTTTAGATGGTCAAATCTACATTTTCATATTGACCTAAATGACACCTGAGCCAACTTAGGGAGACATATTTGAGAGTATATAGACTTAACCTACCCGACGTGCACTTTGTATTCACAAAAATGAACAACTAATCCCAGCATGAATAAGCCACTTAATTAAAACGATCTCATGATCAGCACCAGTCGCCCCGACTATCGACTGGCGGACACTGCTAGAGAACATCTATTCCATCCAACTCGGTACCGTTGTAACCACAGGCAGTATATTTGTGCTCTGTGGAAACCGTGGGCAACGACCGTAAGACATTAGTACCATAGTTGGTAACACCAACCGGTACTAATGTTACCTCATCATCAGTGCAGGTCGGTGTTACCCACTAGTACTACTGTATTAAAAATGAAATTAATACCGGCAACTAATGTCTTCAGCCTATTTAGCTCTTCTTCTTCCACGAACCCAAACCATGAATAGAGAGCTCTCGTGATGAAGACTCAGCTCTAGGGGAGATGATGCCAAAAATTGTCCTCATTTGTCATTTAGCTTATAGTTCACTCATCCAACTGATCAAACGGTTAGCAAGTTGTGTTTCTTGCCTTATAAACTGAGATTTTTGAGATCACATGGAATGGAATAGTGGAGAGAGAATGGAGATTGATTTCTTTATTCATACTTTCATTTTGACCCAAATGCTGATAGAGGACTAAGGGCACTCACAATGCAAGATTCTATCACAGAGTCTAAGACTATTTATTACTCCTTAGGTATTTTACTGATATGGCAACATATTTATCGAAGAAAGAGAGAGAAAGAACAAGACTCTAAGTCTTATTTAGTTCACAACGTTCGAGGTAATAAATAGCTTTATGATAGAGTCTGCATTGTGAGTGCCCTATATACACTTGCCTTCAGAGACCACGTCATTCTTTTCTCTAACGTACAAATATATGCTATGATGAACCTTTTTAAAACAGTTTGTTTTTTTGAAAATATATATTTGCATGTTTTGTCAAGATCAGTAACTAGAGCACCTGTGCATTGGTTCGAGTGCCTTTATCGTCTTGCAAAAGTTGCCAGTTGCCACTACCGTCTGACCATATAGAACCGTTTTGCATATGCACGCATCACGCAGAATGGCGATGTCATCAACAGGATGGTGCTAGGGTTCCTGACCCCGATGTCCCGGCTGCCACCCTCCGGCCGTTACGGCATCGGACTCCACGCGCTCGACCTGCACCGCCGGAACATGCTCTATGGCCACAACCCGCAACACCGTCCTCCGCGGTGGAGCTGTACGAGGCCGGGATCCGGTTCAAGAGGAGCAGATCGGATAGCCTCCACGACATCCGCTTCCGGCACAACGTGCTGAGCTTGCCGGTGTTGACGGTTGACGACTCGACCGAGTACATGTTCTTTAACATGATGGCGTTCGAGCGGCTGCACGTCGGCGCCGGCAACGACGTCACGGCGTACGTCTTGTTCATGGACATCATCATCGACTCTGCCAATGACGTGGAGCTGCTGAGCTCCGCGGGCATCATCCAGGACGCCGTCGGCAGCGATAAGTTGGCGGTCAAGCTCTTCAACGGCATGTCCAAGGACGTGGTGCCGGAGCCCGACAGCGCGCTGGACGCCGTGTACAGGGAGGTGAATGCCTACTGCCAGAAGCCCTGGAACATGTGGCGCGCCAACCTGAACCACGTCTACTTCCGGAGTCCCACGTCTTTCATCAACTTCCTCGCTGCAGTCGTCGCCGTCGTCTTGACCGTCATGCAGACCATCTATACCATTCTGTCGTTCTACAACCAACTATCCAGCAGCGCAAAGCCGGAGGCACCGGCTCCCAAGTGATGATCTGTGTCTTAGGCATGCGAGCATCGGCACAACAGTTTCACTTTGTTTTGCCCTTGTGCTTAAGGCGTCTGGCTGTTAAAATCATTTTCTAGTTAAGCTAGCCACTTAAATAAATAGAATTGGATCAAACCATGGCTTTACAAATGTCATTGGCCCCCTCTGGCAGCGATTATTATTGAACGGATTCTGCTTCAGATTCACAAGAATCTGTATTTCTGTACAAAAAAACGGATTCTCAAAAGAAGCGCCATTCAAAACCGCTGAATCCAGGGTTAATAATTAGGGATCGATAACTCTAGAGGAATCAGATTTGAAGAAAAAAAAAACTTCATTTGGACCGGCTGTTCGTTTGCAATATGGTTGCAGAAACACCTCCAGCAGCTGCTCATCTACGATTTTTTTTGGTACATCGAAACAGAGCAGAACAGAGCAAACAGAGTGATATTTTTTCAGAATAATATTATTGCCTTATTGCAGTAATCACATGCAAAAGTGTATGCCTTAGTTTGGCTCATTTGACAAATCCCATTACTATCTTATCGCCGTGTGATCAACCTATACAGAAGCACATGCAGCAGTAATCACCTTTTCCAAACAGTCAAGTCATTTGAACATTCTGCCAAAACAAAAAAATCTAAACACGCATAGAACACGCATGGATACATAAACAATTTTTTTGGGCGGAAAACAGGGCCCCCCTACTGCACTCTTTTCCTACTTGTTCACCCTTCGAATAGCTCTTGCAGCATGTCCATGAGATCATGGGGAGTGATTCTTGAGTGGCTGTTACCACAGTACTCCAAGTATTTCTCAAAGCTTGGAATGACTTTCTCAATAACAGCCACCCGGAGCTTTGTTCTCAGCTTAGGGTCTGAGACCTTCCAGAACTTCTGGGCATTGTATGTTTTCTGAAACTCCGACTCAAACTTAGCTGGAGAGGAGTACCTCCCCATGCAAAACGGTGTAGAGTTGTACAGGCACGACAACGCCGGTGCCCAAGAGGCCAAGACACCTGCAAATATGTTTGAATGTAGTTGTCGATCTTGCGAGCGAGGGCTGCCATATGAGATTCCAACACCAAAGTTGGAGAAAGCTGCTCCCATATGAATTACGAGTTGTTGGCCAAGAACAAGAACCTCAAGCTCTGGTTTTGGAGCGACCGCGATTTCTCGGCAAGCTTTTCCTCGAGACATGACACCGTCTCCATCACAAGGCTGGTCAAAGGACTCACCTTGTCAAACCTAGGCACGTAGCCCCGGAGCTGAGCTGCTTCGTCGATGAGTTGATGCGCCGTTGCCCAATTGGTGGACAGCAAGACGACGACCATGCCGCGGGTGAGCTCATGAATGTCCGATGATACTTGTGGAGTTTGAACACCACACCTCGAGCCATCGTCTTCGTCGGTGAGACGAGTCCGAGATGTCTCCTCCAGCATGTTCCATATTGCCTCATCTAGCTCGCCTTGTTCGGATGACAGGAGACTGGCCATCTCATCCGTTGGTGTCGAGACGGCGGTCTCGGTACCAGTTGTGGCGGTGGTGGTGGTGCCGCTGCTGGTGCTGCTACCAGTACTGTAATGTACCACCAGACCAGTACTTCTTCCAAACAGGCTGCAACGAACAACCATCTGCGCGTCTTTCAATTCGCGTGTCGTCACAAACACGCTGCTCAGTATTGGCGGCTTTCACGGTTTCACTCTCACCGTGGCTACGTGGAAAACTTGCGATTTAAGCGCTGCAGGCAGGTTAAGGCCCGTGAGACCTGCTGGGCTTTCTGTCCTAGTATACACGAGCATGGCGTCGGCCCACGACTGCGCCTTAATCACAAGGCCGTTATGGGCTCTCGGAGTCTTTCAACTTGATACATTATTTTTTTCACAATGTTGTTTGGTTATAAAATTCAGCCTGCTTGATGTTTGATTGAAGTCTGTGTATCGATGGATGTTCTTTATTTTCTTAAATTTAGTGAGTCTAGTAAAATAATTAGTGGCACAATTATTACCTTCACCAAAAGTTAAGTCATATATGTAGGAGAGCTACTATGCAGGAGAGCCAGGCGTAAGCTAGCTTCTGCAGAAGTTTTAACTGTGACAAACAAGGACCTAATCCTAAATCAAGCACAACTTTGGATTTCTTGTTCATTTGCAACTATATAAAGATCACATTACATTACCTTAGGCTAAGAAGCTAACATTTATAACTAACCAACACAGTGGAATTTAAATTATCCTTCAAATAACCCTTCCAGCATCTCTTGCAAGCTCTCGGGACTGACGATGACTCTTGAAGCACTGACGCCACCATCCTCCAAGAACTTTGTGAAGGCTGAAATGACTTTGTCGACGATGGCTGTCCGCAGCACTTTCCTTAGCTCAGGGTCTGGAACCTTCCAGAGTTTCTGTGCAGCGTAGGTCTTCTCAAACTCTGCCAAGAACCTACGCTGTGTGGAATATCTTGTGAGCAAAAGGCAACAAGGCGAATGACTGTGCAAGGGCTTCAACACCGGTGTCAAGATACTTGCAGATAACTGTTTATGCAACTGTCAATCTTGCCAATCAGGGCATCCGTTGGGACATCCAAAAGCAGATCTTTACAGAGTAGTTGGTGCCACAGGAAGTAGAAATTGTTGGCCAGGAATAGGAACCTCAGGCTCTGATTCAGGAATGACAGCGACACCCTGGCGAGGCTTTCTTCTAGGGACCGGATGATCACGATTTTCAGATTGGTGGAAGAACTGGTATTATTCTCACCGAGAGACAGAGATGCATGCAATAGGAGTATCCACTGATGAATGTTGTAGCTGTAATAACTAGTTGATAGCACAATGATGTAGCTCACTGCGAACTCAGTGGCAACATGAAATCACAGGAGATGGATCGAGCCATGACGCTGCTGTGTAGTCAAGGACATGAAGTGAGTCCTGATGCAATCTCTGGTGTTCTTCATGGCCTCGTCCACCTTCTCCAGCTTCGCTAACAACAGGCTTCTCATCTCCCCGCTTATCCTCACAGCTTCTACGTCGGTTGATGACGAACAGGAGCTGAGACACGAGTGCTAGAGCTGGACCTGCTCTGACACCCCGGACAGAGCGTCACGGACATCTGTCAGTGCCCGGAACTTGTGAGCCCTTTTCCCCAGAAAACGGCACGACCATGGCCATGGCCGTCGATGTCGCTGCTAGTGCTAGCAGGGCTAATGACGTCGCCCATTGCAATGTGGGCGTCAACGAATGGCAACATGAGCAACAAGGTTGCCGCCACAAATCCTACGAACTCTGAAGCAGGTGGCCAGAGCAGAGGAGCTTCGTCCTCCTGCTGCTCCTGGCTACTATACCATCCAGTGAAGCTAGCGACGGACCTGCCGATGGCGTGCATAGCGGAGGACTTTGACCTGGCACGTTACAATTTTGGACTTTGACCTGGCGGGGCCCATGGCAGTGCGCGTCGACGGCTGTGACTGACACTGCTCGGCAGTTTGTCACCGACAAGACCTCAGTGGGTGACGTCGTCACCTGCACGGAATTGCATTCTACCGGGCAGCGAGCTGCTATGCATATAGGTACTCATCGTAACTTGGCGGCTGTTGGCGTTTCTTAAGGTCATCACCTCAGTGGGTGACTGTTGTCTGTGAGAGTAACTCAAAGTTCATTAATTAAAAATCAACACCATGTGAATTTTTTAATTAAAGAAGACTATTTTAACCTAAGCATTATACTTAATTTAAAAAGCCTATAGATGTACCACATGTGTCTATGTGAATACTACCAAAGTAATAACATATCGTATAAACAGAGGAATATTATGATTTTTATATGGAGACAAAAATAAGTGAATGAGTTGGTGAATATTACCTTTGCATATCTGAGTGTATGTACCGACAGCATGGATAAAGAGTTTGCTACGGTTAACAGGATGGCTTTGCCCAGGTGATCCACAAGGCCGAGCCACATGCAGAGCTCGGTGCGTATGGGCCATGACCTTGATGGAATTAGCAAAGGCCTAGAGGAGAGTCCTTCTTGCTTGTGAAGGCATGCTAGGTGAAGTTAAACAGCCCATAGGTGTTCCTCTTTAATATGTGGGGCTAACCTGCTCCTTCTTTTTCCTCCAATTTTTCTTATTTTTTCTCCTTTTTTTATTTTTTCTTTTTTTCAATGCCACTCTCTTTTTTTTAAGCAAGGTTGAGCTAACATTATTATTTATTTTTTTCAGATGGCCTTTGCTATGGTGGAACATGTAACAAGACTATCACCATCCTTCCCTCCGCATTTAGACTTCGGTGTAAAAGTCGAGTGTGTAGGGTCAAGGTCTCCTCTTGAGTGTGCTCCATCACCAAAGATGTTGCTCGCATGTTCTTAAGCTTCGTATGCCCTTTGTTCTTCTTAAGTCTCAACCTGAAATGGTTAGCGACAAGAATACCCGAAGGTGCATACTAACTTAACAACATGTTCTTGCTTTTTATCGAAAAATATTTATTATTTATTTATTGTTACTATAGTTTTTAGCAAGGTAACAAAAAGAGATGAGAATGCAAGATACATGTTACCTTGTTACAGTCCTCCCCCAAGCAAGCTCAAAGCCCAAGGATCGGGGTCGTACCCCGTGCTTCTGGTTTCTCCTGTATGGTTATGGTTTGGTAGATTACAAGAGATCTTACCTTCCCTTGTGATTACCTCATTGGAAAACATATGCAGGAAGCAACAAATTGAGCTAGCTGGTTTTTAAAATTTTATCAAAATTTTATTATTCAAGGGAGGACATTTTATCATCATTTTTTTAAGATTCATTTTTATTTTGAAAGAATACGAAAGAAAAAGAAATTATTTGAAAGTTAAGCTTTCAATTATTGTATTTTGAAAAATATTTTTGTTTATAAAACCTATTTTACTTTTAGATAACTAGAAACTCTTTTTTTTAAAACCTCTTTTCAATATGTTTTATTTAGAAACCATTTTATGAAATATTTTTATTGATAAATTATAGTACTTTTTTTAAATAATTTTTTTTAAAGATAAGAAAATATTTTAATAAGCTTTTTGGAAAACATTTTATTAAATGTTATTAATGAGAAAGTAATATTATTTTTTGTTTGTTTTTAAAATATTTTATTAGGTAACCAAATATAGTTTTATAAAAGAAATGTTTTTAAATATCCTGAAATGACCAAACACACAAACACATTATCAAGAATATGTTCTACTAAATTCTTTTAAACCAACGCCTTCCCCGGCAACGGCGCCAGAAATGCTTGTTGGCGTTTCTTAACGCCATCACCAGGATTGCAAAGTCCGTGGCAATGTCACCAGAAACACCGGTAGGTATTCTGTAGCATTCACAGAATAAGCCCGCAATCGCACAGAAATGGCGTTGTAGCATTTTACCCGAAAGTATTCAGGGTATCGTTATTTATATTTTTCCAAAGGAAGACATGGTGTAAAAGAGTATAATAGGGACATGGACAAGATAACATGATCGCATAATAGACCAAAGTTCATCACAGGGGTAAAGTAAGATAGGTATTTGGATAACTGACACACACACTCAAGCCAATCTCAAGTATAAAGATAAAAGAAAGAATAAAGAATGTCCTAACTGGAGCAGGCATTTCTAAATAGCTATGTTAAGATAGCAGAAGATCATACAAATACATGCCTTCATATATGGTCAGAGATTCTAAGGTAAGATAGTCTAGTCGCTGTCGATTTACTTCTGGCACCGGAGCGCACCTGGTCTGCCAGGCGATACCGGTATACAGCTCTACGCCAAACCCGGATGTGGAGATTATAAAGGACGGACGGGACAAGGTCACTCCCCGCCGCCTACCACTTCAACCGTACGAGAAAGGTGCAAACGAAGGTAGTCTCGAGCCTAGACACCATGTCTAAGCTGTCAACCACTAGTCTAGCATGATATCAAGGCTTACCCGTCCCCGGGGTCCTTCTACTAGAGCATCCGCCATAAGGATGAACGATGAACCCGCAAACCAACATTGACCAAGACTAAATTAAGAAAAAACTCATCATCTCAGTGGGTTCTATGTGATAAGGGCATGACATAGAAACTATAGTCTAGTTTGTATATCAAGATTATAACATAAGAACTTTGCTCTAACTTCATAACAAAGCTATATTGATAAGATAAGAACAAAAACAAAAGGAAGCTCTTGATAAGATTCATACCAAAAGGCTCAAGTTGCTCAAGCTCTCCAAAGTAGCTCCTAGCTCCAACTAAACAAGCTAAAACTACTAAAAAGAGTACAAGTGTGGAGGGAGAGAGACTCTTGTGTGGTGTGTGTTGTGTGGGGTGCTCCTCCTCTCCTTAAGTAGCAGCCTAAAGGCGGTTCGAGGGTACTTTGGGAAAAACCAGCAGCGCATCGCCCTCCTCTGCCATGAATGTACCGACACGAGGCGGCTGGGCCCGAACCGATGTTCGGGGGCGCCGGCCGGACCAGGAGGCGCCGACCGGCCCACTCCTAGGCCGGTTCGCGGCCGACCTTGGAAGTTGGCTCTGGCTCGGGCCTGGACTGCTGTGGAGTTGTGGATTTGGCCCGAGCGTGCTTCGGTTGGGCTGACTTCCCTTGGTTTGGCAAATGCACTTTCCCGAAAGACGCCTTTTTGTATAAATATTCCTCATACTTGGTGTATTTCCTATATAGTGACAAATCTTCCAGTAGAAGTGAAATTCTGTTAGTAGTAAAGGTATATGCGTATAAAAATATATAATTCTTCTCTTTTTGGTTCTATATAGGCTGTATAAATTCGTCGTTAAGGACCGCCGACAGTGACCTCGTTCGGGGCCATCGCGAACTTGCACTGTACACCACCTGGTACAACGCGCAAGCCTCGTTGAGGAGATCCAACAGCTCCCTTGGGCTCTGTTCAAACTCCTCGGCCTTGTACAGCATCTCGTAGAATCTCACAGTTCTTAGGACAACCGTTCAAAACTAGGCCTTGTTTAGTTGGCCTAGAGTTAAGAATTTTTCTAACTATAACATTTTCGTTTGTATTTAATAATTAGTATCTAATCATGGATTAACTAAGCTTAAAAGATTTATCTCATAATTTATAACTAAATTATGTAATTAGTTATTTTTTATGTACATTTAATACTTCAGGCATGCGTGGAAAGATTGATGTGACGGAGAGGGTGAAAAATTTTCAACACTAGCCTTGAAACTAAACGAGGCCCTAGTCGAGTAGTATTTCATTCGACAAAAAAGAGTGGGGTAGGATCCTTACTGACCCGCTTGTACTCTTGGTAAGAGTTTTTGGAAATTGGTTACAAAGGGCCTAGAGCTCTCCCTTTGGTACTCGATAAAGAGACTTCCACCTGGCAATCTTAATATTCTTTCTAATTTGACTTCTCCATCTGGAAGAGACCACATACACATCAAGATTTGATTATAGATTCACAACTGCCAGCATAAGATACAAAGTGAGTTTCATTTCAATTGGGTCGCCATTTTCTTCAACAATACCACAAAACATTGCTCTCAGGCTTGGCAGAGGAACCACTCCAAGATATCTAAATTTGGGTGATTGGCTTCAAACATTAAACATGATTTGCCAAGATATTGAAACTAATCATGCTGGCACATTCTTCTCCCCTACTCCTCGCCACTGTCAGTTTGTCACTGCCATCACTCTCCCTCCTGTCAATCAAACTGCAAAAAAAAGTATTTTAAAGGCCTACCAAACAGCAGGGAATCTAAAGAGACAGGGAGTAGAATAGAAGATAAACTGACCAAATAAAATTAAAGGCATCAAAATGGGGAATTACCTAGGTTGGTGTTCACAAGGCCATTGGTCCTTGCCGCAGATCGACAGAGGTTGGTTGGAATGAAAAGAGGTGATGTTTCATGCTATATTGCGAAGCATGTGAAATCAAGCTGTGGACGTGCCCGGTTGTCAGCAAGGGCCTAGCCGGAGTTGGGGTTGGGGCAGGTGGGATGCCAGGATAGGTCAGGTCGTCGGATTGGGCTAGTGAGAAGAAGGTTTCCCGTGCTGCGTGATCGAGGAAAAGGAAGCATATGCGTAAGCATAATGATAAAAAAAAAACACACACACAAACACACCTAGGAGGTGTCGCCCATCCCATCACTGCGTCAGGAACGCGTAAGAGGCGGTATGGGTGACCGTAAGGCTAGAGGTGATAATGAGTAATCGGAGGACCCGGATAGGACTTTCGGGTGAAGGTATTTTTAATTTGTTTGCTTATTTATAGTATACAAGATATAGAAGACAGATAAACTCGATCAAAATCAAGATGATTTGACCCGTTACTGTGCTAGAACTGCATTCTTTTCGGCAAGAAGGGAGTACAATTCAATTGTTCCAAAAAATTAGAGAATTTTCCGTCTTATTGTAGCTATATTTTGATTTTTCCAATATGAAAAGAAAATTTGTTAGTTCCATTTGTGACAAAATTATTGGTCTACTAATATAATTCAATTGTTCCAAGAATTTCAAAATTTTCTAGTATGATATTGTAGCTATATTTTGGTTGTTCCAATATGAAAAAAAATTATATTTGAAATTATTTCTTTCATGTTAATTTGTTGTTCTGCTAGTAGCACAATTCATTGTTCCAAAGATTCCCAAAATGTTCAATATATGATACTTCTAACTATATATTTTGATTGTTCCAGTAGAAACTCCGATCCCATTGTTGTTTCTATGCTAAACTAGTGGAAAAAAAACATTGTTGTGCTACTAGAATTAATATTGTTTCCAGTTTTTTGTTTTGTTAATTTGGTCTGCTTGATTTCCTTCTCTGCTAGGTTTCGGCCTGGTATTTCTCTTACCTGCCATGCCATTAGCTGGCCGGTGGGAATGCATTCAAAGTGTCGTACGTGTCAGATGCCGAGATAATTGTCCTCGTTGGAGCTTCTTAGTTCTCAACTGTGGCCGGTGGCTGGTGGCCTGTGGGGCCGTGGGCTTGACGGATCTGTGCGCGGCCATGTTTCTTTCGTAGGTAGTACAGTGTACAGCTGAGAATCTGAGATCTAGCTGGGATCCATAGCAATATCCATGGAACAGTGACAAACCAACCAGATCCAGTATGTACTTGGTACTGCCGGTGCCGCGGCCGTGGATTCTTTCATGTCACCAAAGCTTTACGTAGGACACTAGGACGTGTGCTGCTTGCGAGCAAGTAAAACTAACGAGGACACAGCTACGCTGTCCAAAGTTTTTTTTCCCAATCTTTCACGATACAAATATCAAGAATATAACTTCTCTGAATTTTATAAATCAACAGACACAACCTTCAGTTCTTGTACAGGAACAAGCAACAACTCTTAACTGAACGATATTGTTGCGGCTCAAAAGTACAGAACTGTTATCCGCTAGTAAATTAACGGATCGCAAACAAAGTGCACTAATTCACTCAGACGATCACATAAGCCACAAGCAACTCACGGCCAGCTCTGAATATTCAAATATAAAATTCACAGCAACAACCAGAGATATGTACCAAACCCTAGATAACTTTTTCCATTCGCAGCCTCGACGACCACGAACAGAAGATGGGGAACTCCAAGAATTCTAGTATGCACCTAGACAAAAACGCCTGATCACACACCAACACAAATTCATCGAAGGATCCGGATCAATCACCTAACTAGGGTTCGTCGAGCGGCGGCGGCTCGACAACGAGGGATAACTCCACGACAAAATAAAATCCAATCCCTTGGCAACGCCCAGGCTATATGGCACGCAGGCCAGCCAAATGACTGAACCAGACTTGGACTCCAGGTAGTGCACGCAGGCACCTAACTTATTGGGCTCGATGATGACTGGACTAGGCCTAATAAAACCCACGTACAAAAATATGACTTAGGCCTATTGACTACATAAGACCAAACCATATCCATATTAACTAAACAATAATAAAATAATGCGGCAATGCATATACACGTGACGCATCTTCATGTTATCTCTGTTGCAGGCATGGAACCAAACTGAATAATGCTTAGCTTTCTTTCTTGCTTTTTAGTAGATTAATTCCCATAAAAACCAGTTTGGTTGAAATAACAGGGGTGCAAGGTAAATCTGATTCCTTCTTCATGTACTGCCGCATATCAGATGAAAATGTACCAAACTTTATCAAAATAAGATCTTTCATATTGCTAGTTGATAAATCCCCCAAAATATTATCTTGCAAAGTCATGGACACATCAAAAACCCTGGTTGACAGGTGTACCATTAATTATCTCTCCTACAGCACCATCCGTGACAAAAGCTGCCGTTCGGCCCCGCGCGCACATCCCCACGACCTCCGCCGCCGCACCCACGGCCGCGTGCGCCCCATGACCTCGCCTTCTCCCACGCTTGGCCCCCACTGCGGAGCAGTGGACGCGCCCACTCCGGCGGTACAGTACGCAGCCTCGACTCGCCGGGTCACCAGCAACCTATCCAGGTCGATCGAGAGCCACGGCAACCCTGTGTGTTCTACGGATTACGTTGCATAGATCTTACTTTGTATGCGCTCATTCCATTTCACATTTGCCTGTTTGATTAGCCTTTGGTGTTGTCAAGCATGATAATTCAGCATTCAGTGCTCAAATCATATGATGCTCTTTTTTCCAACCGCTAACTCCTATCTCAATATTTTTTGTCCGTTCAGTGTCATTTAACAAGAACGACCAAGCAGAAACATGAAAAGGTTCAATACAGGTCTTAAATTGTACAGCGCCAAACTCCAAAACCAATGTATATCCATGGTTGCAAAGTTTAGATCATTACCTTCTTTGACAAATGGTATTCATTCCCTTGCTTTCCACGCCTTGATGGGAATTCCTTACACAACTTTATGTTATACAGGCAAGTAATCAAGACGGAGCACCACTGCAGAATTATACAGCTACATTATACGAATATTCATCCCCTTGCTATCATATTCATGTAGTCAATTATATTCAGCTAAACCTTTACATCGCTTTCTGCAACATGACTCCTCCATTTCTTATTTAGGAAAAAAACATCAGTTCCTATATTGTTCACATTTTCAGGAACAAAAATGTAGAGTTACACTGATGGAGCGGTCAGTTTCAGTGCTTTCTAAAGCTGACCAAGCAGTGACAAAAAAACCAACCAGTTTCTAAATTCGTTGTACAACTTATGTATACAAAGATAGACTGTTAGGTGACATCCTATGGTTGGTTGGGTTCCTTTGCAATTACCTTAAATATTATTGTAACTAATTTTGATAATCCTTTATTTGCTTCCATGCACAATCATATAGACATGCTATATTCCTGGCTTACTGACCCGTGCTGTCGGTGTTCTGACCCAGGGGCCAGGCACCAACGAGTGAATGTGTACTGCGTGCTCCCTAATCCGGATGGTGATGCAAGATGAACACACGATTTGTCCTGGTTCGGGCAAGAGAAGGCCCTACGTCCAGCGGGGGAGAGAGTTTGTATTATCTTGCACCGAAGTGCTTGTACAGGGGAGATACAAGCGAGCGAGTGCAGATGGGGGTGAAGAGCAATGCCCAAGCTTAGAAGCGCTAAGCCTATGCCTTGCAACTGGAGTGCTTGAATTTCTCTAAGTGTTGTCTGATGCTTGTTCGAATACTGTGCGATTCGATTCCACCCCTAAACTAGCCCCTGGCGTCCCCTTTTATAGGCCAAGGGGAGGCTCAGTGGTACAGGAACCCTAGGGCTGTCGTACAGGACGACGTCGAGGGGTTGATGCCATTTATGTCATGGCTGCTGTAGAGGCATGCGCCGAGCATGGCCTGCCCTGTAGTGACGTGCTTGGAGATGATGGCTGTCCTCCGGGGTGTCACGGTGATGCCGATGATGGTCAGTGAAAGACCCAAGCCCATGTGTGGGCGTGCAAATTCATATAGACGTTGTATCGGGAGTTGTTGGAGCACTGACCGGAGGCGTCTAGGTCCAAGTCAAGGGGGTGGTCGAGGCCTAAATAGATAAGTCCGAGCCCCAGGAAATGTGGTACGGATTACGTCTCGAGGGGGTGCCTGACGATGCACAGTGCCCGGTATGGCATGACAGTGTAGTATGATCCGCTGGTTCACCGGGTATGGGCGGTAAAAAGGTGGAATTGACCGCCATACCTGGCCACTGTAACTCTGTTGTAGCCATGTGGTTAGGCATTGGTTGGCAGTTGCATTGAATGCCCTAGATCTCGTGCGAGGAGTAGGTGAGCCAGAGGGGGAACAACAGTCAGCCGGGGTCATTCGCTCGCGCGGAGTTCCGTCACTCGACGGGTCCCTAGTCGACGGGGGTCGATCTCTACGGGAATCTCCGCCAGCCGAGGGGTCCAGTCGAGGGGCCCTCGTCTGGATGGGTGAGTCCCATTGGTGGGCCACCTTGGTGTGGCCCAGTGGTTGGGCTTTGTTCGATGGTGTTTGGCGGATCTTGGGCCGCAGATGTCTTGGTGATTTATTTCTTTTAAGTGGAGTTTTAGGAATTAGTTTCTCAGGGGGTTTGTTCCCTTAACCGGTGGTTTGGGGTACCCCTTTATTTAGGTACTCGACAGTAGCCCCCGAGTCTCTACGCGAGTGGGGGCATTCGTGCAGAGATTCATGAACTGGAGTCATAGCGTCAGCGTCCTCCGGTGGGTGCACGTGAGCGCACCTGCCAGGTGTAGCCCCCGAGGCCTCGGAGGAGTAGGAAAACTCCTTCGAGGGCTTTTTAGCTGTGTGATCGAGGGGGAGCCCATGTACTCGAGCCCCAGAGCGTGTTTGCTCCTGAGCGCTAGCACTCACACTGAGGCTCATGAACTAGAGTCGTATCACTTGTTGTTTTCCAAAGGGTGCGCGCCAGCGTACCCTTCGGGGGTAGCCCTCGAGGCCTCGAAGGAGTAGAATACTCCTCTAAGGGCTTTTTAGGTGTGTGATCAAGGGGGAGCCCGAGTACTCGAGCCCCCGAGCATATTTGCCCCTCTTTTGTCGAGGGGTGCCAAACGTAGTCGAGCCCCCGGGTAGTTGGTTCCCCTTTCGTCGAGGCCATCCGATTGCGAGCGGGCCCCCGAGCCTCTTTCATCAAGGTCGATCAGGAACAAGCCCGTCTTTTCCTTGCGACCCTCACGCTCCTTTTTGACCGGAGGAGGGGTGAGACGCGCTGGGCTACCCTTGTTTTGGGCGATCCCCTACATCCTCCGGTGAGCTGTTACCGGGGAATTCAAGTGAGAGCTTGTGCCCCGTTTGATAGGGGTCGATAGGTGGCCATGGAGGCGCTCTCATTGAAGCAAACAAATAGACATGCGGATCTCGATCCCATTCGATAGGGTTCAGTGGCTCGATGCCTCCCTCCGATGGGATTCCATAATTGTCCTTTCATTTTGCCTTGAAAATGTCCAAGGGGGCCTCGAGAGTTCATTCTCGCAAGGGACTCGTGTTGGCTCCCCCCGGTCATCCCTGACTCGGATACTCGAGGGCGGCTGTCAAACCCTAATCGAGGGCTAGCCTTCACTCCCTTGAGATTTTTACATGGGGCCAGGGCCTGCATTCCTTCTTGTAGAAGATATCACCCGTAAGTGACTCTTTCCGCCCATTGGGCACACCTTTTTAGGTAGAAGACAGAACGACACAGTCTTAGGGGGCTGGGACAACGGCTAGAGACCAAGCGTGTGATGCGTGTCCCTATACCGAGAATCGAGGAAGTGGTTAGGTTCGAGCATTAAATGCGGAGATTTACCTGCCTCTTTATCAGATCAGCCTATTGCCTTTCGGCCTGCCTATAAATACGAGGGGTAGGGTTTCGTCCAATCCCCATCTTGCCTCCTTGCTTCCGCCGCCACCGCCAGAAATTAGAGCGTACCGATCTGTTAGCGCAGGGAAGAGAAGAGAGAGAGATTGGGAATCTTTCTTCCCGTCCATCTGCCAAGTAGATCTGAGCTTCCGCCATGGCCCCGGAGCTTCTTCCCATGGACGACTGTCCTTCGTCAACCGTGATGATGCGGGACCTGAAGAAGTTGGTGGATGAGGGACTCCTCCGCCCTATTACCTCGGCCAGCTAGCCGGAGTGGAGGGTGCCGTCGAGGAACGATTGGGAGCCGAATTCGTCGGAGGGCTACATCGTGAGCTTCGTCGCCTTCCACAAGTTGGGGCTCGAAGTGCCCCTAAGCCAGTTTATGTGTGTGCTGACAGACCACTATGAGGTCAAGCTCCAGCACTTCTCCCCCAATGCCATCTCCAAAGTGGCGATCTTCGCCGCCGTCTATGAGGGGTAACTGGGGATGGAGCCACACTGGGAGTTGTGGCACCATCTCTTCAAGGGGGAGCTCTTCACCAAGCCAGTGTCATCGGGAGTGAGGAGCATCATCCGTGCCGGCTGCTACAACCTGTCACTGAAGAGGGCAGAGCAGTACATCCCGATGGGGCTGACGTCCAACCACAGCGGCTGGCACACCCGGTGGTTCTACCTCCGGAATGACAATGACTGGTTGTCGCACTATACTAGGCGAACAATCATCGAGTGCCTGTACCACTAGCTGCACGGCATGGCAGGGGATCTTCAGCCGAGGTTGGATCCCTTGCTTGACACGCTGAGGATGTTACACAACTGGGTCTTACCGTCGAGATCGTCATCTCGGCCTTTCACAACCGGAGGGTCATTCCGCTGATGGAGCGCCCACTGCGCCTGGAACAGATGGGGCTCGGGGCGTCACTCGAGGGATGCCGAATGTCAGCCAAGGAGCTTCCTGCTGAGGAAGTCATGAAGCACATGAAGGGGGTGGTCGCCGGCGCTTTCACGCCAGAGAAGTTGAACAGCATCCCAATGCAGATGGATGACAGCCACATACAGTTGGTGAGTGCCCTATTCTATTACGTTCGAGTGCTTCCCTTCTCTACTTCATCCTCATGTCATCTGTCATGGGCTTGTGTGCAGGGGGCCATAATTTTTAGGGGGGTTGACGCCCCCGGTCAAGGAGGACGAGCCTGACCGTCAGGCGAGACGCTTTACTGCCCATCAAGAAAAGAAGGGCAAGGTTAAGGAGAAGGAGAGGAAGAAAAGGAGCCTTGAGCGCCTAGCGCACGAGCAGTGTCGGGTGAAGCAGAGGCGCGATGGGCTTCCGAGGAGGAGTCTCCCTCGGAAGAAGAGGAGGGGGAGGAAGATGAGGGCAGCGATGATGAAGTTGTGCAGGCACGTCTTGACGCCCTGTTGCCCGATCCCCCCGAGCTGACGCTCATCCTTCACAGGAGATGGTCGAGGTGGGGTTGAGTTCTCAGGCGTCGAGGGCGGCCTCGGCGCCTATCGAGGGCCGAGAGGCAAGAGCCTCGGAGCAGCATTGGGAGAGGAGGACGACCGACCCTTCGACCCAAGGAGGGTCGACGCCCTGGCGCTTGCAAGGGGGTACCCCGATGTCTTCGCCATAGGGCAAGTCGAGTACGTCCCGCCCCATACCAGGTCTTTGACACAAGGCGCGCGAGTACAGCCTCGGAGGAGCAAAGGGCACCAAAAGCATCATCGACCATGGTCCTGGGCGGCTCCGCATCGAGCAAGGACCCGTCGAAGAGGGGCACCCAGAAGCCCCCGGGTGGTTCAAGGGCGGCCAGGAGGGCACCCCTTATTCCGGTGGGGTAAGTTTCCGTACTTCATGGTTTTGTTTCCCCTCTTTGCTGTTTATAGGGCATTTAACATTTTCCACTCATGCATGCTCAGGCTCAAGCGTCTAACGGAGGCGGCGACTCCTTCTCTCGCCAAGCGGCTCAAGAACGACGCTACTGCGAAGGTGGCGGCGTCTGCGCCACATGCTGTCTTGGGGCCTCGGTCGGCGGTGGAGGCTGTTTGGCTTGCGAAAGCCTAAGCCGCTATGGCCCAAGATAAGCTGATAGGCACTGCACATGCTGTTGGCTCGAGCACACCGGGGCCATGGTGGGTGGTGACAGGACGCAGGGCCAGGAGCAGACCGAGGCATCCCTTGGTACCGCCGAGCTTGTGGGCGCCGCCTGCGACCGGGTGCCGGGGTCGACGGAGGAGGTCCCGATCACTGTCAAAGATGAGGGGGGAGAATCCCTCATCCAAGATGTGGATGGGGTGATGGACCACCCCCACGAGGCGAAGGCGACACCCTCTCAGCAGCGGCCATGGTCACCGTGGCAATAGGGGCTGCACGAGTAGGAGGAGTGGCAGAAGCGGGAGCAGCTGCAGAAGCAGCAGGAGGATGAGCGACAGGCCTCGGGCCTATCGCAACAACAACAATAATAGCAGTAGCAACAGCAGCAGCAATAGCAACAATAGCAGGAGCAAGAGGAGCCGGCGTCTTCGAGTTCGCCGCGGCGGTCGTAGCCAGAGGAGACGGCCTCGAGCCCGCTGCCACAACGGCAAGGAGGGCGGAGGAGGAGGTCCTGCTGGACGCAGGGCAGGATGATAGGAAACCAAAGCCACTGGCCTCAGTCCAACTAGAAGAGGCCCCACTGAATGAGAACCAAAAGGACAAGCAGCCGGAGTCGCCGGCCTTGAGCCATTCGGGGGAGCCGATTGCACAGGCGGTCCCGCCAGAGGCGTCGACGGCAGGGGTGGTTGCGATGGCGATGCTCCCTCACCCGCTGCCAGGTGGGGCATCACCCATTTAGGGGTCCCTGTACGCCCCTGGTCCCCTCGTCAATGGGAAGTAGAAGGCGGGAGAGGCTGAGTTGTTGAGGATCGAGGGGGAGTCGCCGTTCCCCACTCTGGCCGATCGAGTGCTCCGTCATGGCGGCTCGGCTGAGCTAGGGGAGAGCATCATGGTGGCTGTGTAGGAGTGAACGGCGAAGGAGCTTTCTTACTAGGGTTAGGAGGCTCTTCGACTCCAGGACTCGGCGAATCCCGACAAGCTCCTGTTAGAGATGGATGACCAGCGAAGGTTGAGCGCTAGAAGCAGATCAAGGAGTTCCATGCCTGGCTACAATATGCTATGCGTACGGCCGTCGGTGTCGCCGCTGAGGATTTATCCAAGGCCTTCAAGGTAAATGGGTTCCCTCTTTGGCCTTTGGTCCCGATTGTTTTCTCTTTGACTCCTAGTCTAAGCTTGTACTTTTCATTTTAGGACTTGAGGAAGCACTCCCAGACCAAGTCCCACTCACCCATATGACAAAGGGTGGATGGGAGCACATCCCCGTGCTTCAAGCGGAGCTCGGGGCTGCCTGGGCCAAGGCAGCGAAGGCGAAGGAGGACGCGGCCAAGGCCAGGGAGGTGGTGGCCCAAGCCAAAGAAGACGCCACTGTGGCTTGAGGAGAGGAGACTTAGGCCAAGGAGGAGGTGCAAAAGACCCTTGGGGACCTCACCCTGTCAATCGGGCAAGTTAAGATGCTTGAGGGGGAGCTTGAGGTGTCCGTGTCGCATATCAAGGAGCTTGAGGTGACCTTCGTAGAAGCCTCCCATCAGCACGAATCCTTTAACGTCATGATCGGGCAGGTGAACCTCCGCGTCAAGGCCTTGACCACCGAGGTCATGGCGCTGAAGGAGACCATCTATGAGAAGGAGGAGGCCCTTTTCGACATCGGCAAGGAGATCGAAGAGCTGAGGGCGACATTTAATGACAAGACCGAGGCCCTGGCCGAGGCCAACAAGACGATCGCCTCCCAGCGGGATGAGTTTGTGGCCCTCGAGACCCATGCCAATGGTGAGTCTTCTTTTTTGTCTTTATCTTCTCGGTTCAAGCGCTTAGTTTGTCGAGGCTGATTCGGCTTCATCTTCAGATCTTAAGGAACATAAGCTCAAGGTCGAGAAGAATGCCAAGATACTCTAGGACCTCTACTGGGCTGAGGCGAGGCTGAACGACTGGCTTTGCAGTGCCATCACCTCGGTCTACGACAGCCTAGATGTCGAACCCAAGGTGGAGGCTGAGAGTGATGTGCCTGGGACCTCCTACCTTTAGCGGATGTACGCCCTCGGTCGTGTCGTGCAGGAGTGAATCCGTGGTGCGCTTCACCATGGCGTGAAGAGAGCGATGGCGGTCATCTACTCGGGCTTCACATATGACATGGAGGTTGTCTCCCATGGCTTCATCGTCGACCCCAACAAGACCGAGGACAAGAACCATGAGACACATCTGGCCATGATCGAGGCGGTAGAAATTCCTGGCGGCGAGTTGGCGAAGTTGTTCGAGCCCAAGGTTGTCTCTCCCAACGTCGATGGTGAAGGCAGCCTGTGAGCCAAATCTGGGCAAGAAGGCCCATGTAATAGGTTAGCTTTTTGTGAACTGTGATGGTGTGGCCCTGGTGGCCTTAAAACATTATGCACTTAATGTATATATCTTGCGAGTTTTAAGTCCTTTTCTTTCTTGTTAGCCTGATTGTGTTCTTGCTTAGTAAACTCAGTGCACGGTTGTGCCCTCAAAGGGGGTGAGTGGAGGTACCATAGCACAGAGGCATAGGCGATCTCGCGGCTCAACAGCCCTCGACCCTTGGGACACTTTCATGGCATTTTCGACTAAGTAAGAACAAGTATCGAGGCGTATAAGGCAAAATAGACACTGGGTTTTGAAAAAATGTATGAGTTTTTTGGAAACTTAGGGGGTTCCCCCCTTGTAGCCCCCAAGGGAGGCTCGACTCTGATGAAGTAGAGTCGAGGCTACCTCATGCGTATGAACAAAAAGTTGAACTATAAATGAAAGTACTTCTTATTCATTCATGACATGGAAAAATGACTTGGAAAATGTACAAGGCCTCAAGGCCCTAGGGGTAAAAGCAACATAGCTGTTCAATGTTCCATGCATTGGTGAAGGTTTCACCCTTTCCATTGGATAGCTTGTAGGTTCCGGGCTACAACACCTCTGCTACGATGAAGGGGCCCTCCCATGGTGGGGTCAACTTGTGGCGGCCTTTCTTGCTCTGCCATCGATGGAGGATGAGGTCGCCGACTTGGAGGTCCTGCCTGCACACGTGCTTGTTGTGGTAGCATTGGAGCTTCTGCTGGTATCTCGTGGAGTTGAGGAGAGCCACGTCTTGAGCCTCCTCGAGTTGGTCAACAACGTTTGCAAGCGCTTCCTCGTTCATTTGCTCATTGTAGGCCTTTAGTCGAGGGGACACATGCTCAAGGTCGGTGGGAAGGACGGCCTCAGACTCATAGACCATAAAGAACGGGGTGAACCTCGTGGCTCGACTTGGCGTTGTCCTTAGGCTCCATAGGATCGACGGCAGCTCTGCAGCCCACTTCTTGCCATGCTTGTTCAGTCGATTGAATATCCGGGGCTTGAGACCTTGTAAAATCATGTCATTGGCATGCTTGACCTGGCTGTTAGTTCTAGGATGAGCGACTGCGGACCAGTTCACATGGTTGTGATGGTTGTCGCAGAAGTCTAGGAACTTCTTGCCGGTGAACTATGTGCCGTTGTCGGTGATCATGACGTTGGGGACCCCAAAGCAATGGATGATGTCGATGAAGAATAGTACTGCTTGCTCGGAGCGAATGTTGGTGATGGGTCGGGCCTCGATCCACTTGGAGAACTGGTCGAGGGCTACGAGCAAGTGGGTGTAGCCCCCGGTTGTCTTCTTCAGAGGCCCCATGAGATCGAGCCCCCAAACCATGAACGGCCATGTGATAGGGATCATCTGTAGGGCATGAGCTGGGAGGTGGGTCTGCTTGGCGTAGAATTGGCATCCTTCGCACGAGCGGACAAGGTTGATGGCGTCAGATATTGTGGTCGGCCAGTAGAAGCCTTATCAGAAGGCGTTTCTGACGAGGGTCCTTGGGGTGGCGTGCTGGCAGCAAGCCCCGAGTGTAGGTCTTTGAGCAGCTTCCTTCCTTCCTCGATGGTGATGCATCATTGGAGGACTCCGATGGGGCTCCGTCGATAGAGCTCCTTATCATCGCTGTAAAGGACATAGGTTTTAACTCATCGAGCGATCCGTTGGGCTTCAGTTCAATCTTTTGGGAGCTCCCCTCAAATGAGGCAGTAGAGGAAGGGGTGCGCTAGTCTGGCTCAGGGTTTGCTGCAGGAGGCGACCCCTCAATGTCCATGACCTCAGCCCCGGTTGAGGGGGCCTCGGTCATGGGAGGGGGGTCAACCGTCGGTGTTGCAGTTCCTTCCCCTACGGCTATATTGATGGAGGGCTCATATAGATCCTTTGAGAAAACATTGGGTGGGACGGTACCTCAAGTTGATGCAATCTTCGCCAGCTTGTATGCGACCTCATTATATCTACGAGCGATGTGGTTGAGCTCGAGGCCGTAGAACTTTTCCTCCAACTTGCGGACCTCCTTGCAGTAGGCCTCCATCTTGGGGTCGTGGCAGCTCGAGGCCTTCATGACTTGGTTGATTACGAGTTGTGAGTCACCACGAACATCAACGCGCCGAACCCCGAGCTCGACGGCGATGCGTAAGCCGTTGACGAGGGCCTCAAACTCTGCGATGTTGTTGGAAGCGGTGAAGTATAGTCGGATCATGTAGCGGATGTGGACACCTTGTGGTGAGATGAAAAGGAGGCCTGCGCCCTCCCCCATCTTCATCAATGAACCGTCAAAGAACATCATCCACAACTCTGCTTGGATCTGAGCTGGAGGGAGTTGAGTGTTGGTCCATTTGGCGATGAAGTCTGCCAGCACCTGAGATTTGATGGCTCTACGTGGGGCGTAGGAGAGTCTCACCCATGAGCTTGATCGCCCATTTGGCTATCCTCCCTATAGCTTCTTGGTTGTAGACTATCTCTCTGAGCAGGAAGACGAGACCATGATCACTGTGTGGCTGAGGAAGTAGTGCTGGAGCTTGCATCGCGTGATCACGATGGTAAAGAGTAGCTTCTGGATCTGTGGGTAGCGAACCTTGGTCTCTGAGAGTACCTCACCGATGAAGTAGACAGGCCGTTGGACGGGTAAGACATGCCCTTCTTCTTCCCTCTTGACAACTATGGCCGCGCTGATCACCTGGGTGGTTGCAGCGACATAGAGCAAGAGTGGCTCGGCTAGATTTAGAGGTACGAGAATCAGACATGAGGTTAGCATAGCTTTGAGCTTGGCGAGGGCCTCCTCGGCTTCAGGGATCCATTCGAAGTGCTCCGATTTCTTCAAGAGACGATACAGAGGCAGTGCTTTTTCTCCAAGACATCCGCGAGGCAGCCCGTGACCTTCTGAATGCCCTTGAGATCTCAGATTGGGACCATCTTGGTGATCATCGAGACCTTCTCAGGGTTGGCCTCGATACCGTGTTGGGAAACTATGTACCCCAATAACATGCCTCGAGGGACGCCAAAGACACACTTCTCAGGGTTGAGTTTGATATTCTTTGCCTGGAGGCACTCGAACATGGTCTTGAGGTCATCGATGAGGTTGTCAGCCCTCTTGGATTTGACTACAATGTCATCGACATAGGCCTCGACTGTCGACCCGATATGCTTGCCAAAGACATAGAGTATGCATCGCTGGTACGTCGCCCTGGTGTTTCGAAGGCCAAAGGGCATGGTAACGTAGCAGTACATGCCGAAAGGGGTGATGAAGGAAGTCGCGAGCTGGTCGGACTCCTTCATCTTGATTTAGTGGTAGCCGGAATAAGCGTTGAGAAAAGAGTGAGTTTCACATCCCTCGGTAGAATCAACAATTTGATCATTGCGTGGTAAAGGCAAAGGAACTTTCGGACATGCTTTATTTAAACTTGTGTAATCTATGCACATCCTAAATTTCTCATTCTTTTTCTTAACTAGTACAGGATTTGCTAACCACTCAGGATGATGAACCTCCTTAATGAATCCGGCCTCCAAAAGCTTGTGTATCTCCTCCCCGAAGATCTTGAGCTTTTCCTCATCAAAGCGGCGCAAGCGTTGCTTCACCGGTTTGGCCCCGACGCGGATCTCCAAGGCATACTCGATGACCTTCCTCAGTATGTCTGGCATGTCCGAGGGACTCCACACAAACATATCGGCATTTGCGTGGAGGAAGTCGACGAGCACTGCTTCCTATTTGTCATTGAGGGTGGCACTGATCATCAGTGCCTTCACGTAGGAGCTGTTGGGGTCGAGTTGGATCTTCTTGGTGTCTTCTACTGGCTCGAAGTTGCTGGCGTGGTGCTTGGGGTTGGGGACCTCGGTGGCGAGACCCTCGAGGGTTGCCGTTAGCATCATGGACTTCTCTACGGCCTCCCCATTCTCGACGCATTCGATGTCGCAATCGTATGCGTGCTTGAAATAGGGGCTGACGATGATGACGCCTTTGGGACCCGGCATCTTGAGCTTGAGGTACGTGTAGTTGGGGACTGCCATGAACTTTGCGTAGCTGGGCTGGCCAATCATGGCGTGGTACATGTCGTGGAACCCGACTACCTCGAATGTGAGCGTCTCCTTCTGAAGTTGGCGAAAGTGCCGAAAAAGACAGGGAGGTCAATGCAGCCGATGGGGAGAGCCTTCTTCCCGGGTACAGCTCTGTGGAAGCCCCCGAGGCTAGGCTGAAGCTTCATCCTCGGGACCCCTAGGAGATTGAGGGTCTCTGCATAGATGATATTGAGGCTGCTATCCGCATCCATGAGTACCTTGGAAAGGTGTGTGTTGACGATGATGGGGTCGACGACAAGCGGGTACACCCCAGGCTTGGGGACATGATCGGGGTGGTCCTCACGGTCGAACATGATGGCCGTATTGGACCAGTCGAGGTAGTGGGGGTTGCAACTCACACGGAGAAGACTTCTCGATGCTCCATCTTGCGCTGGCGCGGTGAGAGCCGGGTCGAGGGCCCCTCGTAGATCATGTAGCAGTCATAGACCTCGAGGAAGCCATCCTCCTTGTCGCTGCCCTTGTCCTTGGGGTCTTCCTTCTTGTCATCTTTCCCGAGGCCCAAGCTCTCAAAGTATTTCCTGAGCATCCTACAGTCTTTGAGATTATGATTGGTAGACGCCTTGTCATAGGGGCACGGTTTCTTCGGCATCTCATTGAAGAGGCCCTTCTCAGGAGGACCTCAAGGCTTCTTGTGCTCGACGGCGGCCACAAGATCATCGGGGGCGGCCTCACACTTGCCCTGCTGGTTTTCTTCTTCTTGTTGTTCTTGTTCCTCTTGGCACCCATATTCGAGCTCTCAGGATCGCCATGCTTGGCCTTTCCCTTGCCTTGGTCATTGTCGAAAAAGGCGCCAACTACCTCTTCGCCGGTGGCACAATTGGCGACGATGTAAATCAGTTCGTCGGCGGTCTTGGGGGTTACGCCCCAGCTCCCGTACCAGCTCCTTGCAGGTAGTCCTGGCAATAAATGCCAGGATCACATCATCGTCGAGGATATGAGGGAGCTCGGTGCGTTGCTTAGAGAAGCGATGAGCAAAATCACGGAGGGACTCCCCGGGCTTCTGCTTGCAGCTCTGGAGGTCCCATTGTTGCCGAGGCGTACGTTGGTTCCCTTGAAGTTCCTCTCGAACACCCTGACAAGGTCAGTCCAGTCGCGGATCTGATCAGGGGGAAGTTCCTCGAGCCACCTTCGAGTGGTGTCTGATAGGAACAGGAGGAGCTGACGGATGATGGCGTGATCGTTGCGCACCCTGCCCAGTTGGCATGCCAACATGAAGTCGGCTAGCCATAACTCGAACTTGGTTTCACCGTTGTACTTGACGAGGGTCGTGGGGGGACGGAAGGGATTCAGCAGCGGTGTCCTCCGAATTGTCCTGCTGAAGACCCGAGGGCCCATGGCTCGGGGGACCGATGTCGGTCCTCGTCGCTATCATAGTGCCCACCCCTGTGTGTGCGGTAGCCTCGTGCCTTGGCATCTTTGCTCTTGTGTCTGCGAGTCTCCTTGATGTCGTGACGTGTGTCCCAAGGCTCACGATTGTCGACGATGCAATCTCGAGCAGGGATTGCTTTCTTCGATCGGGGGGGTGGCCTCCTGGTGAACTGAGCCCTCCCTATCATGTCAGGAAGGCTTGACGGGTCATTCCGAGGCTGCCCCTCGACGTCTCAAGGCCGAGCTCTCAGCCTGCTATGCAGTGGTGACCTCAAGGAGCCCCTGGACCTCCTGCCAGACTCAACGGGCCTCGGGGGTCGAGGGGGCTGGCTTGTCGCAGAGAAGCATGGCAGCGGCGATGATATTCTGGCTAGCACGGTTGAAGATGGGGTGCGTGTTTGCCCCTTCCTTGATGATCTACCTGTTGACATCCTGAGCCCTAGCATGAGCCTCTACACCTCGGGCATGCCCGTGCTCGTGCTTGAGGGTTCGCTCAAGCTGGCACAGGCACTCCCGATCCTCGTCGAGCTTTGCCCGCATCTCTCGAACTTGCGTGAGATGGGCGTCTTGCACGTCCTAGGGTTGCTGCACGTCATTAGATACCATCGGAGGTGCCTCTCGATCAGGTACAGCGTCGGCCCCTGCCGCTGCTGCTGCTGCGGCGTCATCGGTTTCATCACTCAACGTGACGGCCCCATCAATATGGAAGCATACCCGTGTAGGGTCATAGCTATCGTCGACGGAGTCGGAGTCGGGATAGCCGAAGTAGTTGTTGGGGAAGTACCCCTTGCTGCGTCGCTACTCCTCCTGCTGGCGTCGGAGTGTGCTGAGCTTGTAGGACTTCGGACCCAGGGTCTGAAGACTCTGGGTACTCTGATGCTGGTGGAGTCGTCACTAGGTTCATGGCAGCACGCAGGAGGTGCCCCGGAAGGTCCTCGTACGCACTTAGGTTGGTACTCACTGAAGAGGAGTACATCTTGGCGGCCTTAACCAGGCCAAACGGGAATGAATGGTGGGCCTCGAACAGCCCGTGCGGGAGTAGATTGGGTGGAGCTAGGGCCGCGCCCACCGGAGAGACCACGCTCGGTCCCCTTGGTGAACGCATTGCGAAGTTGAAGTCCGGGTCATCACGGGATCCTCCTGGCTCACCCTTTGCACCTAAAGATAGGTCAGACAAGCCCCCAACAAGGGGTCCCGCATCACTAGCCAGAGGTGCGGTGGCCATGGTGGACGCCGCTTCACCCGTGGGCAGGCGACGGTGCTTGCGTCGATCGTGCCACCTCTTAGCCGCGGAGACACGGCGAGAACAGTGGGGCCGACAGGGTATCCTCCCACTCCTGGGAGGCTTGTTGTTGCTGTCCTCTGAATCTCTGGGTGGAAGTAGGATCATCTCCCAGCCGCGGCCCAGTAACATGAACTCCAGGCTCCCGAACCAAATCACCGTGGCGAACGGCAGTGGCAAAATGGGGTCTGCCATCCGGAAAAATGGCGGGAAAACGGTGGTGACATGCAGATTCCCCTACCTGGCGCGCCAACTGTCAGTGTTCTGACCCGGGGGCCTGGCACCAATGAGTGAATGTGTGCTGCGTGCTCCCTAATCTTGATGGTGATGCAAGATGAACACACGATTTATCCTGGTTCGGGCAAGAGAAGGCCCTACGTCCAGCGGGGGAGAGAGTTTGTATTATTTTGCACCGAAGTGCTTGTACAGGGGAGATACAAGCGAGCCAGTGCGGATGGAGGGTGAACAGCAATGCCTAAGCTTAGAAGCACTAAGCCTATGCCTTGCAACTGAAGTGCTTGGATTTCTCTAAGTGTTGTTCGATGCTTGTTCGAATGCTGTGCGATTCGATTCCCCCCTGAACTAGCCCCTGGCGTCCCCTATTATAGGCCTAGGGGAGGCTCAGGTGTATAGGAACCCTAGGGCTGTTGTAGGCAATGACGTCGAGGCGTTGATGCCGTTCATGTCGTGGCTACTGTAGAGGCGTGCACCAAACATGGTCTGCCCTGTAGCGACGTGCTTGGGGATGATGCCAATCATTACCATATTTCCTGGGGCCTGAATGGATAAGTCCGAGCCCCGGGAAATATGGTAATGATTGCGTCTCGAGGGGCTGCCTGACGAGGCACAGTGCCCGGTATGGCGTGATAGTGTAGTACGATCCGCCGGTTCACCGGGTATTGGCGGTAAAAAGGTGGAATTGACCGCCATACCTGGCCATTGTAACTCTGTTGTAGCCATGTGGTTAGGCAGCGGTTGGCAGTTGCATTGAATGCCCTGGATTTCGTGTGAGGAGTAGGTGAGCCGGAGGGGGAACAACAGTCGACGGGGGGTCATTCGCTCGCTCGGAGTTCCTTTGCTCGACGGGTGCCTAGTCGACGGGGGGTCGATCGCTTCGGGAATCTCCGCCAGCCGACAGGTCTAGTCGAGGGGCCCTCGTCTAGATGGGTGAGTCCCGTTGGTGGGCCGGCCTCGGTGTGGCCTAGTGGTTGGGCTTTGTTCGATGGTGTTCGGAGGATCTTGGGCCGCAGATCTCTTGGAGATTTATTTCTTTTAAGTGGAGTTTTAGGAATCGGTTTCTCACGGGGTTTGTTCCCTTTACCGGTGGTTTGGGGTACCCTTTTATTCAGGTACCCGACACGTGCTTCGCACGACGTGCTTCGCACGACGTGCTTCGCACGACGTGCTTCGCACGGGGGTACCTGCTAGTTACTACTATTATCTAGATAGACAGGTAGTACGTGGTACTGTATCAGTGGACTACTATTACATAATCATCAGTAATATAATGCAAAACACAACCATGCTTGCATTATTTCATGCAGTTGGATCAGCCGGGCCATCAGGCAGGTAACGTCGTAGTGGGTAGGAGAAAATCCTCTGCCCGCGCGACAGGATCGCCATGGGGTCGTATTTCCTCTTGCGGCGGAGGAACCTGTCCCACCTGCCGGGCCCGAAGTGCCGCGCCGCCCACTCCTCCTGCGTCGCGTAGTAGGGCAGGTACTGCGTGCACGGGATGCCGGCGGCCTCACAGAAGCGCGCCACCTCCGCGTTCTGTTCCTCCATGCGCCGCAGGTCGCCGTCTGCCACCGCCGACCGCAGGATGCCCACCGTGTAGAACACCTCCTCCTCTTCCTGGCCGTCGCCGACGGTGGGGAGCACCGCCGACGTGGCACCGTCCCACTTGCCCCGGTTCATGGGGTACACAAGCACGGGGCCGCCGCCGCGGCGGAGCACGCCGTGGAAGACGCCCGCGGCGAAGTCCAGGATGCGGGAGCGCGGGAGGAAGAGGCTGAGCCACGGGTGCGGCACGTCCCAGAGGCCCTCGTCGCGGAGTCTGCGCTCGCTGGCGCTGACGCGGTCCAGGAACTGCACGTACGACACGTCCTTCACGAACGCGAACCCCCGCGCGTACCGCAACTCACGCAGCATCACCTCCACGCCCTGCACCACCAACATTTTGCACTTTTACACAAAAAAAAACCAACATTTTGCACTCACATCGATCGTGTCGCCGTGTGGGCTCCAACCTATATATTCCTTTGCATGCCCACATATATTACAAAATATATATACCAGTATAAATGGCTTAGTTAGGCCTAGCCTAGCTAGCTAATAACATGTGATGCTGGAACCACGTACACGACCAGATCGCAATAAACTGATGAGTTGCTTATATATGATCGAGTTATTATATCGATATGATGGACGAGTGTCACGTTGTGGGCAAAGGGCAAAGATTCATGCACTGTTGCTGCCTGGCATGTGTCGGATCTTTTTAACCATCGTTCTCGTTTACCAAGAAGTTAAGAATCAAATATATATATATATATAATAATACTAATATTAATAATACATAATTATTATTATTAGATATATTATTAAATTATTTTTTATAATAAATTTATTTAGAGATACAAATATTGCTAATATTTATAAACAGTTATATATATAAAATATTACTAATAATTATAAACAAAATTTGACCAGTATGGTTCCATAGTAACAGTTAATAAGGGATGGAGGGAGTACATGTCAACTAGCAGCATGCATGGTAGTCCAGCAGCCATACATGTGGACAGATTGCGGTCCTCGTGCTCAGCTGCTTCCACGGTCACTTTTGTGGAAAAACGTGGCCGTCCCAACTGACACATCCTGTAGCTAGAGACGCTAGTCTGTGTAGCCCGCACGTACGCCCAGCACTGTCGTAGTGTCGTTAGTACAAACAAAGTACTCCTAGGCCTCGTTTAGCTCCTAAAGTTCGTGCGCTGTATCATTTTATTTATATTTATAAATTATTATCTAAACATTAACTAGTTAGGTTTAAAAAATTTATCTCGTAAAATTAAAATAAATTATGTAATTAGTTTTTGATTTTGTCTATATTTAGTACTCTATGTATATATCACAACTTTGATTTAATAGGAAATCTTTTTTTGCATAACGTATTTTTTAGAAGTTTGGGAGGAATCAAACATGGCCCTACTTATATGTGAATGCGAGCTTTGCAGTACTCGCGCGCTCGTGGACGGCCTTGTTTAGTTCATAAAGTTGGGAGGTGCCAGAATTTTCTGTAGCGTAATGTAGTATTTTATTTATATTTATAAATTATTATCTAAATATTGACTAATTAGGTTTAAAAAATTCGTCTTGCAAAGTTAATGCAAACTGTACAATTAGTTTTTAATTTCGTCTATATTTAGTACTTTATGCATGTACCGCAAGTATAATGTAATGGAGAATCTTTTTTTTGTATAGTGTATTTTCATTAGTTTAGGAGGAACTAAACATGGCTCTAGCTGAATTGGTATTCCTCTAGAACTTCTGAAAAATACACTATGCAAAAAAAAGATTCTCCATCACAACAAACTTGTGGTCCATACATGGAGTACTAAATGTAGATGTAATCAAAAACTAATTTCACAGTTTGGTTATACTTTGTGAGATCAACGGTACTTTGCGAGACGTACGTTTTGAGCCTAATTAGTCAACGGTTGAACAATTATTATTAAATACAAATAAAATACTACAGTCTGCTATGGTAAATTTGACACCTTCAAATTCAAGGAAGTAAGCAAGGCCTTAGTTTCTAGCCAAGTTATACTTGCTACATTTGTAAATATATTTTATTTTTGGGGCGCTAGTCTTATCATATGACGACTTGAATCATTCGTCTGTATCTACTATACTCCATAGTGGCCACGACTTTTTTTTTTTGAGGGATGACCATGACTTATTCTTGTTAACATACTAGAATAGTATTATCAAAACATTATCCCCATGCAAAAAAGCAATTAATAATAATTAAGGTAGTACTCCTTCTATCCCAAAAAGAACGCAATTCTCATTTTCCAAGAAGTCCAACAATTTCAACTTTCCATCACCTTGTTGTCAAGCGTATTTCTTATTTCTTTGTTTTGTGTTCGTTAAATGATATGTATTGTCTGCATCTTAACAAAATAAACTAGACATTGTTTTTTATCATACAGGCAATATAATATTTTTAATAACTAGCCAAGCCAGCTACAAACCTTGAAATATTCCACATTTCAAAGCAGGTCCGTAGGTATTTAGGACAACTGTTTCTTTTCAAGAAAAAAATCAGAAGCTAGGAGTTTAATTAAGGTTTATATAGGAGATTTAAATTATCCAACTAAAAGCTTGTGTAAGAATTTGATTTTTTTTGTGAAATTATTGCTCTGGCCTAAACACTCATTACATAAATGCACAACTATATTTTATTTTCTCGAGGAGCAAAAATGGAAAGTTAGTTGTGTACTTCGGTCGTGTGTTTTTTGTGGACAAGTGCCTACCCAGACTCCATGAAGCACCAACATGCCTGCCCCTGCCCGGTGATCTTTTTTTCACCGGGCACAAAAAAAATCCTTAGAGAATACACACAAGTGCCTACCCAGACTCCATGAAGCACCACATGCCTGCCCCTGCCCGGTGATTTTTTAGCTTACGAAATGTGTGGGTGAATGTCTGCATAATTATATTCAGTAAAAAATTAAGGGGCTATTTGGATGATGTAGTTTTAGAAAGTTATGGTATCCATAAACTGTGGTTTTATATAGGCCAAAGTTATACAAAGCATGGTTTAGAAAAAAAATAGAGATCATGCGTGCGATTTCTAAAAGTCAAAAGGACTATGATTTTTACAACACCATGTTTTAGAAACTACAATGTTTGTTGCAGCAAAACGCTAGGACCTATTTGGATGCAAAATATTTTTGAAGTATTGGAGAAATACTCCGGTTTTACATATTACTTTGGTTTTCAAAAGCAACTGGGTGTTTGGATAAAAAAAATAGAGATCGTGCGTGCGATATCTAAAAGTCAAAAGGACTATGATTTTGACAACACCATGTTTTAGAAACTACAATGTTTATTGTAGCAAAACACTTAGCAGTTTTTGAAAACCAAAGTATTTTACAAAACTAAAGTATTTATCTAATATTTTAAAAATAATTTACATCCAAATAAGGCCTAAAGTGTGAGTGTTTCATTTCCTTGTGTACTCTCTATTCCCTTCGTTGTAAAATATAAGGTGTGGTTTGACTCATTGCTCTAAAGCAGTAAGACTAGTTTTTTTTTACTAAATGTTTGTAAGAACAAAATCATATAACCATATATAATAATAAAATTATATTATATGATGCTAATGTTTGCATCAAAATTATGAGGCTTCGACTCTTCAAATGGATCCAGGTCTTACAAAATTGAAATTATGGGAGCAGCTATCTAGAAAAAGGTACCCCAAAACTTAAAAAGCTTACAAAAGACAGAAAATACAATATGGTCTTATAGCCAAGCTAGTCAGCATTTTTTCTGACGTGGAGGAGAGAAGAGAAGAGAAAGAGGAGAGCTTGGCTTTCATGCGAGCAACAAGTTGGGCACGAAAGCATAGTCATTGGTTGGCTCTGATAGAAGCATAAGTGATCGACGAGGAATAGGAACGAGAATGTAAGACATGGTACCACAAAATAATAATAATTTTTTTAAGACAAACACAAGACAACTATTATATAACGTGGCTCTTATAACTTATGTATCGCCGTTATCGACCTTGCCACGACAACGAACCGACAGAAGCACGACTATCGATGCTGCCACGCCAACTTGCACTGTTGTAGTTACAGCCACGCATGTACTACGTCAGACTATATTAAATTTAACCAAACTTAAAAAAAATCACAAATATTTACCACACCAAATAATATCACTAGATATATTATGAAATATAACATATTTATTTGATGTCATAAAACTTAACATAATTTAATTTAAAGTGGTTCTAGAAATTAATTTTTTATTTTAAAAATTGATTTATTTTGGAACAGAGGAGCAGTGGCTTGCGTATGCAGGTAGAAACCGGCAGTAGGTATAGTTGGCCAAAAGGCCTGTTGCTCGATGGCCCAGCCTAGGCACAGCACGGCCCGATGGCCGTTGGGCCCGTGCCAGCCCTGCCCTATGAGAGGACCGTGCTTGGGCCGCTGCCTTGGCACAGCATGCCTGCCCAATTTACCTATTCTATAACTAGTTAATTACTAATATAAATTCTTCTAACCCTAACAACTTACTCCTATCCCGCAACCACCCTCACGCGGTCGAATGGGAGGTCATGATCTTCCCTTTCACCTGGCAACTCACAACGCTCCTCTCCTTGCCCTAACTCCACTTTCCTCCCCACTGTCTCTTGTCCTCCCACCCTACGATGTTCCCCTCCTTCCTCGATCACCATGCGCGGATGCGGCGCCATGCCCAGCATACGTGATGCAGCGGCGGGCACTTCTCCGACACGCGGACGCAGCGAAAAAATTGGATGTAGGCTCCTGCACCCTGACTCCATGCAGACCCACCTTGGATGGAAGCCATGTGTTCCAAGAAGCCCATCAAACAGCTAGACCTGGTAGAGTTTTCAATTGCCAGGAGGCCCACAGAAGTTGGTCAACCGAAGTTTAAGCCTGAGCCAACCACCTCTGGTCGTATGATGGGTTTCTTTGGGACACGTGGCATCCATACGAGGTGGGTCTGCACAGAATCGAGGTGGTGGGGGCTTGCATCAATTTTTTTTCCGACCCAGCGGTGACGGCCACTTCTTCATCGGGGACATAGCGGCGATGCTTCCTTGGTGTGCAGATGCAGTGGCAGCGTGGCCCCGGCCTACGCGCAGATGCCGGGGCCCGGCCAGCCCTCGCACATGGCAGTGGTGCGGCCTCATCCTATCTTAGACGCAAACAGGACAACATGGCCCGATAGCAGCACGACACGTCCCAACCCTTTGTAGAGTCGTGCCTAGGCCATAGGCACAGCCCATGGGCTGGCACAGCATGTCACCAAGAGATGAGCAGGCCGTGCCAGCCCAACCTTAATCGGGCCATGCCTTTAATGGGCCCGGGCCGTGCTGCCCATTTGGCCATCTATAGTGGTGGGTCATCATTACCTTGTCAACGTCTGTGGCGGTTGTGTCGCTGGCGCCGCCGTAGTACACAGCGCCCTCCAGGCAGTAAAGGACGCCGTCGGCTTCCTTGGCTAGCGTGGCGATGCGCGCCACGTCGGCCTCCGAGTAGAAGGACGACGACGGCGGCTGCGGGCGCCAGCTGTCGATGAGGCCCTGGGGTTCTGTGAGGACGACGGAGCCCTCGACGTAGTCCATGAGCCCGGCCAGCGTGCCCCGCTCGTCGATGAGCCGCTCCTGGTCGCACGTCAGGTCTGCGGCACCGGTGTAGAGGAGCCGCACCCACCGTGTCCTCGCCGGCGCTGGCACCAGCGGGATCCGCGCGCGCGTTATGATGCCGAACTGCCCCAGCCCGCCGAGCACGGCGTCGAAGAGGTCGGCCACCTTCGACTTGGAGCACGTCATCATCTCCCCTGTTCCTGTGAAGTTCATGAATCGCAGAATAAAGTTACCATCAATTTCATGCATGTCGTCCATTTATGTGCAGGGCCGGCCCTGTGATTTTTGGGGCCCAAGGGCCAGACTAAAAATGAGGCCCCTTATAACCATATATGTACCTTTTTTTTACTAAAAAAGGAAACATGCTATATTTCAGGTGCCTAAAATGTGGCTTAATTTCAGGCAATAGTTCAAAATAGATGTGGTTCCTAAGATACTTTGATGGTGCACGAAAAATAAAATACTCCCACCTCGTTTTACTTTTTTGGTACATCTATTTTGCTATGTTATAAAAAGAATAAACTAAAAAGTTAAAACTATTTATAATTTAGAATGGAGGAGGTAAATCAATAGCCAAATGTGTCGCTTGAACCAAAACTTAAAATGAACAATGAAAAAACATATATACATAACTAAAATTCAAGACACGTGCTGGATTTTTAAAAATACATTTAATATTTGAAGCCCAAAGCATATACTCCGTATACCCCAGAATCCCTACAGCCCCATGGCGAGAGAGAGAGGGAAAATTGATGCACTCATGCACACGATATATGGAGATACGCCGCCACCTGTACTCTGCGACATACGGAGATACGCTAGCTTCAAAATACTACTCAAGAAACCGTATATTTTTTGTTGCAACACATACACCATATACATAGAGCGTTGGAGGCCCTGGGCGGCCGCCCCGCTCGCCCGCCCCAGCCGGGCCTGTTTATGTGATTTATGTCCATCCATGTCGATGGAGCTTGTGATCATGCATGGACAATAAGGACAGAGATGCATACGTACCCGTGACGACGTCGAGCTCGAGGACGTTGGATATCTGCGGGCCATGGCGGAAGGTCTGGCCGCTGATGCCAGCGTTGGAGAGCGTGCCGCCGACCGTAAGGTGGAGGTAGTCCGTCCACGAGCGAGGCGTGAGGCCGTGCGCCAGGGCGGCTTGCCGCACGTCCACCCACAGCTGCTCGCCGCCGGCGTCGATGTAGCGCCCCTCCACCGACACGGCGAGCCGCGCGGAGGAGTTGGTGGCGTGGCGCCCTAGCGACGGCATGTCGACGACGACGCCGCCGGGAGCCGTCGCCTGGCCCCGGATCGAGTGCCCGCACCCCCTCGCGGAGATGGGGAACGGCGAGGCGCTCTCGCTGGACGCCCGCAGCAGCACGGCGATGTCGGCAGCGCACGACGGGTAGAACACGGCCGCCGGCCGGGCCGCGTCCACGGTCACGTTGGTGCCGAAGTCGGTGGACGCGCGAGACGTCGCGTCGTCGTCCGTGCGGAGACACCCAGCGGTGGTGTCAGCGAGGCCGCGGATGATGGCGTCGATGACGACGGACGACGTGGTCGGCGGCGGTGAGGCAGCGAGCGTAGGCGGGGTGGCCATAGCTCTAACCTCTCGCTTTGACGATGACGTTGAGTCTGTAGTCTGATCTCTACGCAGCAGTGGAGACTGGAGAGGCCGGGGTGGTCTATAAATAATCCTCCGGGCGCTACGTGGCCTCACGTTGGCCACATTATCTGCCGACGCCGTTGCACAAGAAAATATCTGATGCGATCCCCACATTCTCTGCCCACGCTAGGGCCAATCCTAGTTGCTGCATTCATCAAACGGGATCTTTTTTTTAAGACATCAAACGGGATCTTGATGTCACTTATTAGGTTCCACTTGAGATTAATCTATTGCTGATCATTGGGAGCAAGGAAGCAACAGGATTACAATCTTTGGTGAGCAGATGAAGAACACACAGGATGGGGCTGAATGCCACTCACCCATCCTAATGTCATTGAGACATGCCTAGCCAGTACATGAGCACCTTGATTACATGAGCCATTTGTATACGTCAAGGAAAATTCAAAGAAAGCTGCACTAAGGTCATTTGATCTCTTTAAGAATCGGAGAGATGCAAGAACGTTGACTGTCTACCGCTTCCCACAGCTTCACCAATTCCTGACTATCAGCTTCACAAGCTACCACTGTGATTCCGGAGAACAGCACCGGTCGCCCCCTGTCCAGTCCTTGGATTAAGCGCACTATCCACATTGCATTCATGCAACCTGCCGGTGGTATCCTCCATGTTGGTTTTGAAATATCGGGCGTCCTTTGCACAGTCAATTTGGTGAACTGCACAGAAATCATGGGCCAAGGCCACCGCCCATTGTTCAGCTTTCCGCAGCGGCAATTGTTGCTCCCCATGGTTTTTCCTGTTGCGCTGTGTCCAGAGAGCATACATCCCTCCAAGTAATGATGACACAGCGATCACGTTCTGAACAGACCTCATCTCGTAGTCATAGAATATCACTTGCCCAAGTCAAGGGATGTATATTTGTTGCAACTATGGGCCCTACTAGCGTACGGACGCCTAGCACATCCGATATATGTTCGTCGTGCATGTTATGGTGACGTTAGACTGTTATTATTACTGGCAAACATGCTTATATATTGCAATAGAACGTATAACTTGTGTCATGTGTTTGCATACACCTTGTAATTGGATCTGTGTCGTGGCTGGACGTGGGTCGTGAGTTTAGGTCATGGAAGAGACAGCAAACCAAATAAGACTCTTATTTCCAATTTACTACATGCTAGTATTGTTAGTAAAACCGGCGAAGACTCATGCTCAGAGAAGTGGAGGGACAGATGGCTTGGGAGAATGTGCGTGGACCAAAATTTGGAGGAAGAAATTTCTCCTTTTTAATATGTGGTTCAAGTTAGCAAGGAGTTAATTGCCGACATGTCGAGGATTAGAATATCCACTAATGATTATGATAGTAAAAATCTCTCGATTGTCCATGTCACGCTTTCGTCGAGGATTGCAATGGTGCATGCAAACAACCTGGAGGTACATTTATTTAAACCGGACTGGACAACAACAAACTGCTCAAGATCTTAGTTGAATAGTTGGGTCATCAGTTGAACCAGGTTCTAATAAAACAATTTTAATTTTTATTCCTAATTAGAACTGCATCAACAACTTGATGATGGGAATATTTAATTTTCAGTGAATAGTTAAGGGTTCAAAGGCTATGATGTTATCTTTATTATTTGTTTTTATATTTATTATATTGTTATTATTAATCTTTCTATTTCTATTGACACGTTTACCTGAACATACGGGAAAACTAGATGTCACGACCCGGTCTTGTCAACTTGATAATCATAAGCATCATCTGCATGTTACTCTCAAGTTTTAAAAACTTGCATGTCAAAATTTGTATTTCCTGTGCTCTATTGTCGCTCATAGGACGGTCCAATGGTTCTCAACGGACGGTCCGTGAACGCTTCCAGACTTGTTCAGTCTGCACAACACGACACCTATGGGATGGTCCGATAACTTCCATCGGACAGTCCGATAGAACACGACCATGCACATGAGTTATTAAGTTTTAAACTGTCCCTGACCCATATGTCAGCCACCTGAGGAGCTCTCCACTCACTCTCTCATTCTCACACTTCCACTCTTTCTCTTGTTCTTGCTTTCCCTCTCTTATTACCCTAACCAAGCAAAGGAGGAAGGATTGGAGGAGGAGGAAAGCAAGAGGAGTATCCATGGAGGCCTAGGAGATCCAAGGAGGTGTTCTTGCTAGAGATTGAAGAGGCAGGATCCCTCTCTCTCTATCAAGAGAAGCCCCAAGGAGGAGATTTCAAGGAAGGTGAAGCAAAAGGAGGCGAAGGATGAACTAGGAACATTATACACCACCAAGAAGCTTATGCTGCTTCTTTTCCACCTTTTTGGTAAGTCAACCCCGAGTTCAATCATCGAAAGACAGAAACCAAGATCTTGGTAGTCCTTCACATAGAAAACTCCATTTTTGGTGTTTTAGAGAACTATCCAATGTAGACCAATGTACCTGGCTAGATGTAACCTGGAGGACCCTGGAAACACTTCTGCAAAGCCCCATAAATATGCAAAGGACATAGATGAACATTTCACCCATGATACCACTTAGAACACCTTCACTAAGGTTCATCGAATGGTATCACTTAGAACACCTTCACTAAGCCACTTGTCATGAATAATGGGTGTGGCAAGCCTAGTACTTTGTTGCAACCTGATTTCCTGTGGATTTGGCGTGAGGTGTAGCGTGGGGTAGCTACAAGGGCTAGTACCTCGGCTCACGCTCTAACCGTTCATGGGCGGTTTGGCTGGACTTGGTAAAGGTTGAGACCTAAGTTACTCCTTATGGATCGATGGATCGTATGGGCTGTAACCTTGTCTCTTGTAGAGTTAACGTGTACACCCTACAGAGTTTGATTTATATACTTGTTCTACTCTTCTTGATATGGACTAGTGTCTTGGAAGATCGAGTTCCACTATGCTAATTGCTTAATCGTATCAACCATGCTATGCTTGCTTAGTTGATTAGATAACTTTATGTATAAATGCATTTATGCAAAACCATGTGCATTCCTTGCTATAACCTAAATGCATACTCCTTGTTACTATATGGGTAAGTCCTGTTAAGCACAGCTGTGTACTCATTCGTCTATGTGTTAAGTTTTGCAAGCATGTCAGCCCTAGCTTATGGCTTTCTGTCCTCTGAGTACCGGGATTGGTTGATGCTCGCCTTGCGTGGCATAGGTCTATGAACATCATCCATAGACATGTATTAAAAACTATGTTGTGTATTTGAAGACTTCCGTTAGACTGTGTATTGTGGGATGACTAAGTATGGAACAACTTGTTGTAAACTTAAATATTCCTTTTTAATTTGTGATGTGAACTTGATGTGAGTCGTAATTCCTGCAATGATCCTAGATGAAGGTCGGACATTAGCGTACTATATAGGTAGTACACTAGGATGACAGATCGAGTTGAAGGATTTAGCTAAGTGAAGTTAATGAAAGACTAGTTAGATAACCGGCTTGAACGGGTGGCGATCTGGATACCTGAGTAATCGGAAGGGGAGGACAAGAGGTCTCATATGGAACAAAAAAGAGAGAGAGAGAGAGATCACAGGAGGTCTCGTAATGGAATACAAAAGTATATCAGAATAGGTAACAAAAAAAAGAGAGAGAAAGAGATCGGAACAGAATAAAAAAAGAGATCCAAAGCAATCACAATGACCATGTAGCGATGGTTGTTAGATTTAATTTGGCTTGGTTCCCATCCTTAAATCAAAAGAAAAATCCAAGGTCCATAATAAAAGTTACTGCAACAAAGGATTAATTCCATATGAAAAATTGACAGGAGATTGACTCAGCTTAAATAGGCGACTATTGTGTGCACCTAGTGTGAGTTTATAAAAGGTGAAAGCGGCCATTGTGCACCTGTTGTGAGTTTAGATTTAAGATAAGATTCAAAAATAAAGAAGAAATTTTGGCTCCTCAATATTAGATATATTATTATTATTATTATTTTTTATTATAATTAATGTTGTTCTTTTTTTGAGTTCATTGTCGTTGTTGTTACTACTACAATGACGAGAAAGCGAGAAGGGATAGTGTGAAGTTTCTACAACGGGTAGCTACCCATGGCTCGGATTATTGCCATGTGGACCAGTGGATGGGACAAATTACAGTTCCCTTGTTTGGCAACATGGTACACGTCGCGACCGTGTCTGGCTATTCCTAGGGTTGGACCACACCATCGAACCTGCAGCTCCTGGGATTCTGAGTGAGAACCAAACGCGGTGGGATGGTGGGACCTATGGAGCATCCCAATCAGATGCTCACATGCACGAAGTTGAAAATTTGTAGATGCTCAAGCTTTAAATCCCAATTTCTAACTAAAATGTATCCGATCCGTAATTTATTTTCATCATAATATTTGTTGTAACTAGAAAATATGTACGTGTGGCACGCACGCACTTAGAAGATATATGTTGATTTTTTTTGTCATTTTCTAGCTTGTTTGTCGATATCATCTTATCCTAGTATTTTCACTGAAGTGCCTTAGGCATATGTTTATTAGGAAGATTTACTCAAAATAAAGAAAACATCACGCAAAATGCACCTACAAAGATCAAAGCAAAGTTATTAGTGTCATTTTCCTGGATTAAAAAACAGATGACAAATCTAAAACCCACATACCAAAAGAAATGTTAAAGGTATGTCATTGCATTCTAGAGTTAAACATGTGTTTTCATTGTTTGTGTTTGTGATCCTAGTGCTAAAGGTATCCTGTGAAATTCTTTAGAGAAGTCACGGATAATTGAGATCTTCAATTCAATATCAAGCAAATCATCTTTTCTGGGAATTCTATATTGATTCCACACAAATACAGCTATAGATCTTAGCGTACAAGAAACAGGAACATGGCTAAATGCCTAGAGCGTGCAAGTGACTATCAAAATTATGAACAAACTACTTTTGTCCTTTCATAGAAAGTATCCATTATCTTGGAAACAATAGGTCCTGTGTTCGCAATAATAGTATTTTTTTCTTCTATTTATTTGTTTCGTCAAAGAGATTCTGCGTTCTTTCTACAACAACAACAACATAGCCTTTTGTCCCAAGCAAGTTAGGGTAGGCTAGAGATGAAACCCAAAAGAGGCATAAAAACAAAGAACACATAAATGATACAAGAAAAAGATTACGGTTCAGGCACGTTAATTGCTAGTCTCCAAGCGCTCCTATCCATAGCTAAATCCTTAGGGATATTCCACTCCTTAAGGTCTCTCTTAACCGACTCGTCCCAAGTCAGTTTAGGTCGACCTCTACCTCTCTTTACATTATCAATCTGCTTTAGAACCCCACTACGCACCGGTGCCTCAGGAGGCCTCCGTTGGACATGGCCAAACCATCTCAACCGGTGTTGAATTAATTTTTTCTCAATTGGTGCCACCCCAACCCTATCCCGAATATCATCGTTCTGAACTCTATCCCTCCTTGTGTGCCCACAACACCATCGTAACATACGCATCTCTGCTACACTCAACTGCTGATATGTCGCCTTTTTGTAGGCCAACATTTAGCATCGTATAACATCGCCGGACTAATCATTGTCCTATAAAACTTACCTTTTAACTTCTGAGGCACCCTTCTGTCACAGAGGATGCCTGAAGCTTGACGCCATTTCAACCAACCGGCGGAAATTCTATGCCTAACATCTTCATCAATGTCACCATCCTTTTGTAGCATCGATCCTAAATACCAAAAAGTATCCTTCTTGGCCACCACTTGCCCATCGAGCCTAACGTCTCCCTCCTCATTCCTAGTCGCACTGAAATCACACCTCATGTACTCGGTCTTGGTCCTACTAAGTCTAAACCCTTTCGACTCTAACGTGTGCCTCCATAGTTCTAACTTCCTATTAACCCTTGCCCTAATCTCATCCACTAGCACCACATCATCAGCAAAGAGCATACACCAAGGGATATCACCTTGTATGTCCCTTGTGACCTCATCCATCACCAAAGCAAATAAATAAGGCCTCAATGCCGACCCTTGATGTAGTCCTATTTTAATTGGAAAGTCATTGGTGTCGCCATCACATGTTCAGACACACGTCACCACATCCCTGTACATATCCTTGATGAGGGTGATGTACTTAGTTGGGACTTTGTGCTTTTCCAAGGCCCACCACATGACATTTCTCGGTACTTTGTCATATGCCTTCTCGAGGCCAATAAAGACCATGTGCAAGTCCTTCTTCTGCTCCCTACACCTCTCCATCAACCGTCGTAATAAGAAAATTGCCTCCATGGTCGACCTACCAGGCATAAACCCAAATTGGTTTTGGGTCACACTTGTCACTCTTGTTAGGCGATGCTCGATAACCCTCTCTCAGAGCTTCATCGTATGGCTCATCAACTTAATCCCATGGTAATTAGTACAACTTTGAACATCTCCTTTGTTCTTGAAGATCGGTACTAATATACTTCTCCTCTATTCTTCAGGCATCTTGTTTGACCAAAAAATAAGGTTAAAAAGCTTAGTTAACCATACTATCGCTCTGGCATCTAGGCATCTCCACATCTCAATGGGGATACCGTCAGGGCCCATCGCTTTACCTCCCTTCATCCTCTTTAAAGCCTCCCCAATCTCTGCCTCCTCAAATCTCCTCACGAAACATCTGTTGGTATCGTCAAATGAGTCATCCAACTCCAAGGTAGGACCCTCATTCTCCCCATTAAACAACTTGTCAAAGTACTCTCTCCACCTGTCCTTGATCTCCTCATCCCTCACCAAAAGTTGATTGATGCATTTGATTTGGTTGATGTCCCTCGTCTTCCTCTCACGGATCCTAGCCATCCTATAAATGTCCTTCTCCCCTTCCTTCGTGCCTAGTCGCTGATAAAGGTCATCATACACCTGACCTTTTGCTACACTCACCGCTCGTTTTGCAGCCCTCTTCGCTATTCTGTGGCCCTCAATGTTGGCTGCACTCTTGTCATGATGGAGGCGCTTGAACCACTCCTTCTTCTCCCTAATAGCCCTTTGCACCTCGTCATTCCACCACCAGGTGTCTTTCGCTTCCCGTTTGCCTCCCCTACTCACTCCAAACACATCCAAAGCCACCTTTCAAACACATGTTGCCATCTTTAGCCACATGTCATCTGCATCTTCTCTTTCTTCCCACGGCCCCTCATCTAGCATCCTCTCCTTAAATGTTTGCTCTGCTTTCCCCCTAAGCTTCCACCAATTTTGTTCTCGCAATCTTGTTCCGATTGTCCCGATGGACACGTACCCGAAAGCAAAAATCCGCCACCACAAGCTTGTGTTGAGGGACAACACACTCCCCAGGTAACACCTTACAATCTAAGCAAGCACGTCTATCCCCCCTCCTTGCAAGGATAAAGTCTATCTGACTCAGGTATTGTCCGCTATGAAAGGTCACTAGATGGGATTCCCTCTTCTTAAAGACGATGTTCACTATCAACAAATCATAGGCCAACGTGAAGTTCAAAACATCCTCCCCCTCTTAATTTCTACTACCATACCCGAAACCCCCATGCACCCGCTCGAAACCTACATTAGTCGCACCCACATGGCCGTTGAGGTCTCCTCCTATGAAGAGTTTCTTGCTGATAGGCACAGTACTAACCATGCTATCGAGATCTTCCCAAAACTGCCTCTTGGTGCTCTCGCAAAGACCTACCTGTGGGCATAGGCACTGATCACATTCAGAGCCAAATCTCCAACTACCAACCGGACTAGGATAATCCGGTCGCCTTGCCTCCGCACTGCAACTACTCCATCCTTAAGGCTCCTATCGATCAAGATGCCTACACCATTCCTACCCAATGTTGTCCCCGTGTACCAAAGTTTGTAGCCAGTATCCTCCACCTCCTTCGCCTTCTGGCCCTTCCATCTAGTCTCCTGAACGCATAGAATATTTACACGCCTTCTAATTGCTGTATCGACTAGCTCTCTTAACTTACCCGTTAGGGACCCTACATTCCAGCTACCTAGACGAATCCTAGTTGGCTCGGCTAGCTTCCTTACCCTTCGCACCCATCGAGGGAAGTGCGAAGACCCTTGCTCATTTTTTACTACACCCGGACGCAGATGTAACGCGTCATAAAGGTTGCGACGACCCGACCCTTGCTCATTTATCATCGTACCCGGATCACGATACGACGCGTCACTAAGGGGATGATGACCCGGCCCTTGCACATTTGATACTACACCCGGGTTCCGATGTAGCGCGTCGCTAAGAGGGTTACGCCCCAACGAATCTCTTGTGTGTTTCATATCCATAAGAGTGGCTGGTTTTGAAATATTGGCTAGCCGCACCTAACATACTCTCCTTCTTTATCCGGGCTTAGGACCGGCTATGTTGAAATAACTCAACAAAGTCTTCCAATCAACATAGACGAAGTTATCATGCGTTCTTTCTAATCTAATATAAACTATCTAATAACTTTTGAAAAAAATAGGACTATTTGCTCTTTAAATTAAAAAATCATTAATAAACTCAAAACAGTTGAACTACCTATGACATCTAAAGAACGGCCCACTACATTGTCAAAAAAAATAACAGCCCACTATATTGAATCAACAAAACGTGGTGACTGACTGTTAACTGCTTGTGCCATAGGGCACACATTATGGGAGTGTAACTGATACTTTCCGTCTTCTCATGCGTCAGCTTGATCATGCTCGGGTTTGTCACCAGCAAACAGCCCATAGTACTATATTATAATTCACAATCACAACATGATAAATTAGTTCGGTTTGTTCCTTCATCAGAGGCTGCACTGGGCTCTGCAGAAGGATCAGAGAAAGTTTGAGCAGGTATTGTCACTTAAGATTACCAAAAATCATGAAACATGTAGTGCCACTGTAACCAATCTGTGCAAAGACCATTGCGCTAGACTAAACTATATAATATATTACTATCAATGCTTTAGCCAAAGCATTGTACATGAAAATTTTTATAGGAATTTTCGACTATGGTGAAGCAACAATTCAACCAATCTAGCAATGTAATTAAAGTGCACACTATGAACTAAAATTGTCGAAGGTGTAGCTAGCATACCTCTAATTCATTAGTGGTGTGGGGTAAGTTGGTAACCCTTGCGCGAGTGGATTGCACAGCCGCTTCACCTCTAGGCTCTAGCTGATATCCCGCACTCAGAAACATTAAGACTCAACAGTGTCAGCATTAAACTAACCCTCTCCCTACAATTGGATCAGATAGCTATCAGGTCGAATTTAGAAAAAAAAAGGATAGTATAGCATAGATTCAACCAACAGTCGAGCTTCTTAATTAGAATCTATCTTCTTCTTCTTCTTCTTGGCCTCCTCCTCGCTGCATCACAGAAGAAAAAAAAATAAATATAAATATGATAGAAATGTAAACATAGCCATTAGCCATAAGATAAAAAGGTACGTACCTGCTTGCAGTGGATGAGAGGAGGTCCAAAATAATTTTTGCAAGCGTGCTGAATTCTTGCACTGCAACTCGATCAGTCTTAAGAATATGTCGTACGTCATCATGCTGCCTAATAAGCTAATCTTAGACATACGCATATATGCAACCGTGTTGCAACATGCACCTTCATCCTTCAGGGCCATGCATGATGGATGATGGCACCGACCCTCCCCACACCTACGTCTCCAATACAGAGGAGACAGAGACGATCGTCGGCTTCCGGGTCCCCAGGCTTCGACTCAGATCCCCATGCCGCCGCGTGTAGCTTCTTCCGCATCAACCGCATTGAGCTCGTCCTGGCTCCGTTCCAATGACGCCTGTAGACGTATAGCCAATCCAAATAGGCTTGACCTATTTTTTTAGACGCAGCTTCTAGCTAGCAAGCAAGGCGAGGCTAAGTCTGTTGCAATGCACGCTAGGAAGAAGCTACGGCTTCGCTGGGATGAACAACGGACGATTGAGGAGATCGAAAAGACGTGCGTGCGGGCAAAGGCAAGATCATGTGGTCGGGACCAGCGTGAGTAGTCAGAGTAGTCAAGTTATGACTCTATGGGGAGTTTGGACTGTACAAGGCCAACGTGAATAGTCAGACAACATATGGGTAAGTCAAGCGGGTAAGAAAGATTTTCGATGATAAAATAGACCGGTGCAAGAGAGTTTTTCAGGATAGGAACGTAAGATTTCTTACACCTCCTACATGGCCCACAATTAGATTAATACACACCGTTACATCGAATGACATCAAATAATCCAAGGGTAGGTATGTAAGGTGAGTATATTTTTTCGGGTGACAGCTATTTATCAATTTCTTCGCTCTTTTATAGTATATATATAGATATAAATATAGATAGATATAGATATAGATAGATTTTATATACAAAACAAGATCTGACTTGACTATATATTAAGTCAGGCTTAGAAATTTTTTGTGTCCAGAAAGAAATATTGGCGTGTGACCTGCAACGGGGTATACATGTGCACCCAGCAGATGCCGTTGGACGAAGAGTGGTCAAAGCAACACTGTTAGGGCATTCATAATGCAGGACTCTATCACAGAGTTTAAAACTATTTATTACCCATTATTTATGGTATTTTGCTGATGCGACAGCATATTTATTAAAAAAGAAAGAGAAAAAAATAAGACTCCAAGTCTATAATGTTCGAGGTAATTAATAGGTTTAGACTCTACTATAGAGTTTGTATTATGAGTGCCCTTAGAGACCGAATGTAATTGAGTACTATATCTTAACAATTGATCGTATTGCATTGGTCGTACTACCATCCGTTCCATGCTAGCGACGAACGCCTGCATGTCTTGTTGGCGGCGAGGTCCAGCACGAGCAGCCTGGTCCATGTGTCCACTGTCTAGGAATAGCGTATGATTGAAACCCAGCGTGGCAGCACTACCGGAGAGTTGAGATTTGCCAAATGCCGCACGCTTTGCCGAGTGCCACGGCTGTAGTGCGGGTTGGCGTAGTAGGCGTGGACAAGTGGTCGAACTGGAACGGCGTGCTGACATCCAAGGGCATGGGCGTTGCCTCCCGGGCACGACGTCCGGAGCGCGCCTTCACGAGGCGGGCGGCGGGCGTCCATCAGGGATGCAGCTTTATGTGGTTACCTTTTTTCATGGATAGTTGAAGTGACACACTCGCATGCATGCAACTGTTTTTGGAAGATAATCCGTCCAGCTCGAGCTATTTGGGATGCTGATGAAAATTGTTAATTAAATCCAACAATAATATTTTTTTATAATAATGTGTACGCTAGCGGATAAAAACTAGGAGGTACATAGATGATTATGCTGTAATAAAATGGTAGTTTTACCCAGCTAAATACCAAAATAGTGGACTTCTTCTGGTATTTTTAAGTAGCAGTAATACTACCGCTAGTCGTAGCATACGGGAATTTTACTGGTAGGCATTTATAGTAGAAACAATTTATACTAAATTTTGAATGGTAAAACACGAGACAAGGATTTGAGGTTCTTTGACTCAGGGCCCTGTTTCATCCGTAAATTAAATTTTAGTCCGAGTCTTGGATGCCAATTAGAAGGACTAAACATGAGGTAATTATAAAACTAATTGCACAAGTCGTGGCTAATTCGCGAGACGAATCTATTAAGCTTTATTAATCCATAATATCATCAGCTAACCATATACTAATTAGGCTTAATGGATCGTGAATTAGCCATGAATTATGCAATTAGTTTTATCATTAACCTGTATTTAATTCTCCTAATTACTCTAAATATTCTATGTGACTCGGACTAACAATTAGTCGGGGATCTGTTCGGACCCTCATCTCGATGCTTGGGCGCGTGAAACCTCGAGCGCTTGCGCTGCACCCTACTCGAGACGCATGCACGCTGGCTCCGGAAATGCTTTAACGTGTCACATGAACGTGGAAATAGATGAGCCCGCTAACAGATGACCTACTCCCTCCGTCCTATTTAAGTGTCGCAGTAAGATTTATGTTTGTGTTAATTAAATTTTTTAGTTTGACTAAATTTATAAAATAAAAAATCTATATTATGCTTACTCAAGGAAGGTATATGTAGATAGAGGCTTATACCCTAATAAAAAAATACACTAAGTCCCGCCGTCTCTACGTTCCTGCGATGCCGGGTCAGAGAAACCGACCCGCTCTAGGCTAGCGCTCGCTGAAGTCAACCCTTGGACTTTTTTAATTTTAATTCTTTTTTAATAAATATTTCTAAAATAACCGTACTTAAAAAATATTTGCATCTTATATCTGTTTTGGTCGTAAGTCCTTTGGCGCGACTAAACAATATTGTCGTGCCACATGCATTGGCACGACAAGATACGACTTTCTGGTCGCTGTTTTCGACGAGGAAAAGTCTTGTCGCGTCAAGTTATTTGTCGCGACAAGACCGAATTTTTAAAAAATCATAACTCCTCAATACAACGTCAGATGAAGATGGTTTTTATATGAAATTATAGCTCTCGACGAGATCAACTCTCTAGTTTTGAGTTTTTTTTCCATTTAAAGAAGTTAAAAGGTTCAAAAAAATTATGTAATATTTTAATAATAAAATGATTGTGTAGCAGCGCTTGTCACAGCATAAAAATAATAACTTTTTTGTATGGATTCAAATGAATATACTTTTTATACCAAGATTGTAGGTCTAGATGAGATATATAATTTTTTAGTTTTGAGGTTTTAGATTTGAGGTGACTAAAATGCTCGAAAAAATAATATGATGCTTCGGAAGCAAAATTCATGCAGAAACGTTATATTATTTTTTCGAGTATTTTAATTACTTCAAATCTAAAACCTCAAAACTAAAAAATTATATATCTCATTTAGACCTATAATCTTCCTATAAAAAGTATTTTCATTTGAATCTATACAAATAAGTTATTATTTTTATGATGTGACAAGCGCTACTAAACAATCATTTTGGTATTGAAACTTTACTTAATTTTTTTAACTTTACAACTTCTTTAAATAAAAAAACTCAAAACTAGTGAGTTGTATATCTCATCGAGAGCTACAATTTTTTTATATAAACCATCTTCATCTGATGTAGTATTGAGGAGTTATGATTTTTTAAAAATTCAGTATTGTCGCGTCAAATAACTTGGCGCGACAAGACTTTTCTATGTCAAAAACGACGATCAGAAAGTCGTATTTTGTCGCGCCAATGCATGTGGCGCGATAATGTGGTTTGGTCGCGCTAAAAAACTTGACGCGACCAAAAGAATATAAGATACAAATATTTTTTTGAGTACGGTTATTTTTAAAATATTAATTAAAAAGATTAAAATTAAAAAAATCCTCAACCCTTTGATCTGCGTTGCCCCTTTGTCCCCTCCGTCCCCATCCGTGCGGCGACGGTCATCATGGACACAGGGCGGTAGGCGCAGTGCGTTCCGCAGCCGTGGCCTCCTGTCAAACCGTCTCTACGTTCCTGCAATGTCATGTCAGGCCGGCACCCGCTCAAGGCTAGCGCTCGCCGCCAGGGAACCCTTCGATCTGCGCTGCCCCTCTGTCCCATCCGTGCGACGGCGGCCATCACAGACACAGAGGCCACAGGCGCAGTGCGCTCCGCCACAGTGGCTTCCCGTCGTGTCGTCTCTACATTCCTGCGATGTCGAGTCAGGAAAGCTGACCCGCTCGAGGCTAGCGCTCGCCGCCAGTCAACCCTTTCGATCTGCACTGCCCCTCCATCCCCATCCATGTGGTGGTCATCACGGACACGAGCTGAGGGCCGCAGAGGCAGTGCGCTCCACCGCCGTGGCCTCCCGTCACGCCATCTCTACGTCCCTACGATGTCGGGTCAGGCCAGCCAACCCGCTCGAGGCTAACGCTCATCGCCAGTCAACTTGGGCACCCGGCGAATCAGTCTCTGCAGTCCTATCGTCGTGGCTGGCAGTTTCCGTGGGAGCTTGAACAAGCTGTTGTAGTACTACACCTTGCTGAATCTAATTATCCCTCAATGAACCAAAGGTGATGAGCACACTGGGGGATGACACGGTGTGAAGGCACATGGTCAGTACATTTCAATAACTTATTATTTCCGTCACTTCCTGTCTTAGATTATTTTGTCCAACTGAGAATATCTATGTACAACCAGATGGTATTCAACTTATCTATTCCATTTTAGGAGATAGGAATCTTATTCACAAGATTTTAGTTGGTTGAGCTTTAGAACCACATGCTCTTTCTGCATGTCTCTATTGAATGTCACCAAGAGATCACTTCTGCAATGCTTTCTTTGACTAATGAGTCAGTGAGTGTTGACGAGATATAGGCGGCAGTCTACCGAGGGGTATGCCCATGATAGTAGATTGATCGGTGGAGGTGCGCAAGAGAAAGAACTAGACGGTGACGCAAGACGAACGCAAGGGTTTATACAGGTTCGGCAACGAGTGTTACGTAATACCCTATGTCCTGCGTCTCTGTGGATTGTATTGATTTATGTTGAGATGCGATATCGGCGGCAGTCTACCGGGGCGTATGCCCATGGTAGTAGATTGATCGGTGGACATGCGCAAGAGAACGAACTAGATGGTGACGCAAGACGAACACAAGAGTTTATCCAGGTTCAGCAGCGAGTGTTGCATAATACCCTATGTACTGCGTCTCTGTAGATTGTATTGATGTATGTTGAGATGCATTGAGGGGGTCGTTGCCCGCCTTATATGGCTCGGGGGGGTAGGGTTACAAATCTAAAGCTAATCCTAGCCAATTACAATTACCATATCCGCATGGGATATGATATCTAGCCTAACCGACCAGGTTTCCTTGATCGTCAAGCCGGTCTCGATCATCTTGCACGGCACGCCGACCAGATTTGCAGGCCGTGCAGCTTGTCTCGGCGAGCTGGGCCTCCTCCTCTGGCGGGGCCCATTTTAGCCATGGGGGTATAAAGGTTTATCCCCTCACAGTGAGCTGAAACTATTTGCAAAAAAGAACTGCGATATGAGACTAGTTCTTTGATAGTTGAGTGTCGGTTGCCTTCATCTGCTGCTATCTTTGGAATCTTGGTCAGATCTCATGAACTATATTTTGTTGACTTATTACGGATTCTGAAGACCACCAATTTTATCTTGAATGAATCAGTCATCACCACACATATAGTGGCTGGTGAGGGCCTTCTCATTCATTGCTCTTCCTTTTGCCTCCTTGAATTCATAGCTTGTGGCCTGGACAGAACGAAGCTTCGGTACAGGTAGCTTTTTTGAACGAAATTTTGTATACGTAGTTGGCCGTGAGGAAGAACTACTGCGAGAGGAAGAAGAAGCAGGCCGTGAGGCTGATGAGTAGGGTCCGCTCGTAAGTGATAGAGACCGACCGTCGTCATGTGACAAACATATTTAGTTATACAATATATGGCATTTGCTCTGGTACTCCTTTCCTAAAATTTTACACGCATCTCAAAGCAGACAATTAAGATAATTGTTATTTTTTCCCTTAATTACTTTCTATCTGGGCCACGTACCCGGCCCGTCAAACCCACCCTGAGTCCAGCCGGCCTTGCCCAACATAATGTCACGGTTAGGCGTCAACCATTCATTTCTGCCATTCATGGTTGACGAAGGAGACGGCGCCGCCTTCGCCGCCGCGACCATTTCCTGAGAAGCGAGCCAATGACCGAGCGGCAACCGGTGGACGGAGCGGCGCGCTGGCACCTTCACCCCCCACTTCCTAGGATCCCGTTTCGGCATGTGCAGGCAGTGGGGGGTACGTGAGAACGACCTATCGTGGGTGCCTTCGTTCATGGGCGGCATGTGAGAACGACGGTCCGCTACCCCATGCAGCCATGCCCCTCCTCCACGAGCTGTGCCGTTCCATTTAGCGAGAGGTGTACCGCGCCTCATCCTGAATGAAATCCGGCGCTAGCTGCTGCCGTTCCACGTACCGTACACGCTTGATCTCAGTGGGCCAAATCGTTGATAGTATATAGTGTTTCAGAGTAGGATAGGACGATCATAGAAGGTTATGGTCTACAGTGAGGTATTTCAATTAGAAAAGACAATACAAACTGATCGACACAATGCCAAATCAACGGCGCCGCCGACCCTCCTAATTAGGCGGCTGCCTGTTACACGCCCAACCGGGATCCGGGGAAGAGAGGATGGAGGTGCCGGCGCACCACTCGTACAGCGTTTGTCCCTCGGTCGCTGCTCCGGAACGGTCATGGCAGCGGCGTCGGCGCCGTCTCCTTCGTCAATAACCAGGCCACCCACCAGTACGCGGAAATGAATGGTTGACATGTTAAGGGCTGGACTTAGGGCAGGGTCTTAACGTGGCCCAGATAGAAATTAATTATGAAAAGTTTAATTACCTTAATTGTCTTCTTTGAGATGTGTGCAAATTTTTAGGGAAGGAGTACCGGAGCAGATGCCACAATATATAAGACGTGAATCTTCTTGCTTTATATTTTACCGTAGCGTCGGCACGGATATACTACATAGTCTCAATGAAGCGTACTTTTACAGATACCGCTTCCCCCTCTGTTTAACAGCTGTGCGGCCTCATCAAGATCTTGCCGCCGAGCATCTCTACTTAACCAAATGCCTGCTCAATTGCCTTGTATGTTAGCTCCATCTGCTGGCACTCCAGCAGGTATCCAGGGCGGCCAATTTACTGCCGTCAAGTCCATCTTGTGCGTCCAATGCACAGAGAAGCACCGAGTTGTCCTCCGCAGGTACATCGGATGCGCAGGCCCAGAGTGTATTATAGTCGCGAGACGCCAAATCTTCGACTATGTGTTAATTCATGTTAGGACAGGCTATACCATCATCCTACGTACCAGAGTTTGTCTTGCTCAGTGGAGACGAAGGCCCATCGCGGGTGTTGATAGGGGTGCGTCAACGTTGTCCTCGGATCCATCACTAGCTAGGTACGGGTTGCCTGGGAGCCAAACCTGTTCGGCTGGTCGTTTCTGCGGTTGATAAGCCGGCTGATGGTGATTTGCTATTAGAGAAAAACATTATACTGTAGCAATAAGCCGGGGCTCATAATAAGTTCAAGGAAACCATGCTGGCCGAACCCTGGTTTGCTTTAATCGTTTGGCTTCTTCGATTCCAACATCTTATCTTTTCGGTGAATTCATCTTTTATCGTGGCTCATTCCACACAGTTTTCAGGGGTGGACAAGTTATGGTTACTGCACCAGTAGATAGCGATTTCTTTGTCCGATGTCACCACTTTTTGTTTTGGGGCCCCTTCCGAAATGCGCCGCGGACACCTTTGTCCGTCCAGTGAATTGTTTTAGCTGGCCCCGCCGTCACTGGTGCCATTTTTTCAGAGGATATGAGTCCAATCCATCGAAAAGTGAATAATCCATCGAAAACGAAGTGATGAGTCCAATCAAGCATCGAATTATTTGCATCTGGATATGAGTGATGAGTCCAATCCATCGAAAAGTTGTGTTTTCAACTGATTGCCACAACGTCACAGTTTTCCCAAAACTCATGCGCGCTTTTCCCTTGAAAAAACAAAGATGCTCAGCCACAATGTAAGACCTTAAGGCAATGATGACGCTGTCACAATGAACCACAACTATTGTGGAAAGCACACCGTAGACTTAAGATGCACCGTAAGTGAATAAACAATGATTTTCTCTCGCTGTCACATGCTCTGTCGAGCTTCCGTACACCACCATGTCACGTCCCTCCTGCTGGATGGATTAATTAATTCAGACTAGATGCTACTATTGAGTCATACATTTTTATGTACGTTCCCGTTACAACAACGTATTACTACATCACAAAGAATGATTTTCTAGCAATCTTAAGACATTAAAGAAGATAAAAGACCATGCTGCCCCTCATTAAGTTGCTCAGCCTTAATAGCTCTTCATTTACTGAGAAGTCTAATTAAGTAGCGTCGTTTGGAGTATCCAATAACAGCGCAGGAGAGAGGGTTGTGTTAAATGCAACCCAAGTTATGAGAGAAACTAATGTAGATTGGTGAACCGCTCACCTCCAGGAATTGATCTATTTGGAGTTAACTTTTTTGCCTAGAAATTGATTTTTTCGGGGAGAGAGAGAGGGAGTATGTATAAAATTGGCGCACCTTCCGAGGCCTCGTTCATTTCTGCCTCAATCCAAGGGGTTGAAAAGGAGCGAGAGTGCCCCCTTGGTTTGGGATAGAAACGAACGAGGGCTAATGGAGCGACAAGAACCCCATTCAGGATGAGGTTTGTGATTCTATCCCTTGATTTTTGTCTGTTTCCTTGATGTAAACAAATAGTATATAAGCTAATGCCTCCAATATAGATATGCACAAAGTAAACTAGCATTGTCACCGTCATCGAGCTGGATAGAAATAGATGCTGTAATTAGACCAGAGAATGGATAGATGGATCTATAGTTGTGTCTGGGTATTCCCAGGCATACAACAATATCCTAGAGGTTGTGCGCTGGCCTTTTAGGGCGGGCCGCTGTCGATCTGCGATTGGATGATTGTGCGAGCGTTGTCGAACGGCCATTGGTCAATGCAGGGCCCAGGCCCGCTCGCCTCTCTCTATTTCTTCACTCCCCGGGCTGCTCCTTCCCCGAGGGGGCGCCTCGGCGAGTGCGGCAGCGGCGCGAACTAGTCCCCTCCGGGCAACATCACCGGCTGCTGTTTCACCTGCCGAGTTCGCCTTCACCGCGGCATCTCCTTTCCGCAGCCACCACCGCGCGGACGCTGCGCTTGCCACCGTTCCTTGGTTGATCACATGACGCCTCCGACTATTGCCACTACCCACCCTCCCGTCGATGTCGGTGCTGCTGCATTCTCTTTCCATCTTCCTCGCTTGAGCCGCTCGTGCATTTAGCTCCTTCTTGGCACACACCCCAAAATATCTTCCCATTCTTGGCACAGACTAGTATCTTCAACTGATATTTGTTGAAGGAAGAGAAATAATGTAGAGTGACAAATGTTCGGTTTCTATTGAGCAGCGTAAAAATGGCATTGTTACCTCTGAAATCATTATAGTACTCTAGCATCTTTTGATTGATAGTTAATTCCTCTGTAGAATTTTTTTTAAAAAAAGATTTTTCTGGCTGCATGATTCGTATTGCAGTAATGAATGTAGCAGAAGGGTAGCCCTATGAGGTTATTTGCTTTGTAGGAATAGAATTAGAACGCAGATATGGAACACAGAGACAAAACTGCCATGATTCACATTGCAGTAATATTCTTAAAATGAGTACAAATTAATGTGTCCTGAGAAAGAAGGATCCCACATATTAGTGTGTCCTTGAGAAAATTCAGGATGTATACTATGTTTTTAAGATCGCCAGCCTGAACTATTCTTTCTTGGAAGCAACAGCCTTGCTGCTTCTATCACATGGTCATTTTTTATATCTTTATTAAGTTCTTGATCTGCCATATAGAGTGTGAACTATGATACTAGTTTTGTAATGTTTTTCGTCTTTAGATGGATGAAAAATAGAGTACCATTTCAGTTGCGAGATATTTCTGTGTGCTTTTACGTTTGTTTCTTTTATTCTCTTCAATTGATTTTTTTTCTCGCCACATTTCCTATATATGGCTCCCTTTTTGTAAATTTGATATATGATGATAGTTGTTGTTAATGTTAAAACAAAAGGGTTGGAGCATGGAGGTCCCACTTCCTTGCTTTGTTAATTTTTACCATAAGAAACAACCAAATTCCCATAACCCTCATTTATCATGCGCTGAATTTGGTAATAGTCCTCACAGTCTAATTGTTTTGCAATTATTTCCAATGTCTTTGAAGACTGGTAGGTCTCTCTCAAAAGTTTTTCATTCTCCATCTGTGGACTTTCAGCACTAACAGTACGGCGGTTGCACCAAAATTTTTCTTGTAAATTGACTAATGCTCACTGTGTAACATGAGAAAAATTTCATATGTTGCTTGAGTGGTGCACCACCATAATTTTGATGATGCCATTTCCCCTGCCAAGGAGCATCTAAACCATATTTCAAAAGACATGGTATCAAACTAATTGGATTATGGTGTATCAAGCATTGCTGCGTTGTGTGTTATGTCACAATAGTAGTGTTGTTTTTAGTCCTGGATATAAATGAGTTTGAATGACATTTCGGTGAGGAGGAAATCATGTCCATGCCAGTTTGACATTTACTCTGTATTTTTGTGACTCTGCTGATTCTTCACTTCTATATTGGTAGGATGATGGCTATCGCTGCACTGCTACCATTGGTCACTTGGTTCCAAATACGTCATGGTGGTTTGCATCTTGCACTAGGTGCAGCAAATCCTGTGTTGTGGATGGCGCTGGCTACAGATGCAATTCCTGCTCTTCCATGTCTTTTAGGTTCAAGTATGTGCATGTCCAACGTGTCTATTTAAACCATCGTTCCTGTTGTAAAAAAAAAAAGTTACAAGCTCTGTTTCATTGCTCTTGATGGCGCCGATGAGGCTGAAATGATTTTCTTTGTTGACGTGCCCGTCACATTGCCAGAAAACCTGTTCAGCAAGTTCTGAGGACAGCCACACCTGCTATTCAGCTGCCAGCTGACATCGTTAAGATCGCGGAGATCCAGCTTCGCAGTCAGCAGAGTTACTACAGGCAGCAAAAGAACTATCAGGTTACTTCTGTTGTGACGTCGTATGGTCAGCGTGATACTACTACTGCTGCCACTCCGGGAGGGAGTGGTGCTCCTCCAGATGGCAATAATGGCAAGGCTGTTGGGAGTGGGACTGACATTGGTTTCAGACAGTGAACAGTCTACACCGACGCTTCATGCCGTGAGTTGTTCAGTGCCTTTTCTGTTTTTCATGCTTACGAATCACCTCATGTTTTCGCAAAAATGAATCACCTCATATTTTGATATGTGTGCATGCCTTCTTTTTTTGTTTTGCAGACTCCTCCTCCGACACTCAGTATTGCTGATACACCACCTCCAAAGGACCATCAGACGTAAGAATACTCCTGTTTTGTTTCTGCAGGTCATCGCGGTGCCTGTACATTGTATCTGATGGTTCTATGCTCTCGCAGGAAGCTTTCGTTTGGGGGCAGCGGTGGCCAGGTACATTGGCATTGTGTTTATTGGCTTTCTTTTTGGTTTCGTCATGAAACCATTGTGCGCGTCTATTTTGCTTTGCTCTTCCATTCATGCCACCTGATTTGGTATCTTACGTCTGTTCATTCACACCGTGTATTGCCTTTTGCTTATGTGTCTACCATCGTTCATTAATAGGTGGCCTTGACGGTTAAGGATCGCTCCAACGTAGAAAAGGTTACTCACATATCTGGCCAGTCGATGGATGAGCACACCACTGCTACTTTCCCAGAAGATTATGTATGATCTTATTCCTTCTGTTGACTCTTGACTATATTTCTGGTATGTCAGGGGTGCTCATTTTCTACTATAAACTAATGATATTTATCTGTTACACCGTAGACTTATCCTGCTTGCTAAGTCTGGAGAAAAGAAACGCGCACGTGCAGTGCGTGGCACTGTACACTAAGCTGCGTAGACAAAGGTACATGCCCCTTCTTTGCCAACACGCTTTCCTGCTACAAGAATGACTCCTGCTTAGTAATACCAGCTGTTCTATCTTCTGTAGGTGCTCCAGGGTGTACCATTCTTTTGCTTTCATGGGCCCACTGGTAGTGATCATGAAGACTTTTGCCTCCTATTTTGATGGATCCTGGCACATGTTTGAACCATTTGATGTCGCAGCATCGAAACCTCTGTTTAACAGCCAGGCGTCAAGAACTTCCTATTCTATTTGTACATGTTGATGCTGCCTTGTGCCCCCTTGGCTCCAATGGAGTCCCGTAGTTGCCACTTACCTGACGAAGAATGGCTGTCTGTCCCTGCACGACTGGACGTCGTTCATTCATCTGGTGCCGTCCTGCTACGGATGCTGAGAATTTAGCTGGAACTGTGATCGACAGCTGGTGCCGTTTAATGTTACGGTCGCCACAGAATACTACTAAAAGTGTGTTGATGTCCGTGCGATATCAATTTTAAATAGCTTAGATTACCATCACGCGCTTTGACATCTTATCTTAGTTATTTGTGATGCAGTCTCTATCAGTTTTGGTGCGCAGCTAATACAAACATTTTTTTCACCTTCCAATAGTAATGGTTGCTTCCACTCACCTGAATTATATGATTTGCTGTACAGAAGCAAGCGGTTGCAGTGGAAAGAAACGACAGTGCCTTCCCAGCAAAGAACAGACATTCAACTTGCTTTACATATCAATCTGTTCTATGCATGCTATGGTACACTTTGGCGTTTTAGCTTACCAACTATATATGTGGATCTGTGAACGTTCTTAGTTGCTGATTACCTTGCGTTAACATTTGTGGCACCAGTCTCGTGCGCTAATCGCTAGTTATGTATAAAGCCGGCGCACCTTCCGAGGCCTTGTTCATTTCTGCCTTAAGCCAAGGGGTTGAAAAGGACTGAAGGGAATTGAGAGGGATTTAGGATTCAAGGGAATTTTAACTTGTAGGTAATTAAATCCCCTTTAATTCCCTCCACCTCTCTTGGCCTGGGATAGAAACGAACGAGGGCTAATGGAGTGGCAAGTACCCCATTCAGGACGAGGTTTGTGATTCCGCCCCTCGATTTTTGTCTGTTTCCTTGATGTAAACAGTATATATGCTAATGCCTCCAATACAGATACGCACAACATTAATCCAGAATTGGGTGCCGCCGTGCTTGTGTCCACCAGCATTGTCACGGTCATCAAGCTGGATAGATATAGATGCTGTCATGCGAGATTAGACCTGAGAATGGATAGACATCCAGGGGTGGATCTACAGTTGGGCCTAGGTATTCCCGGACATATCCAACTTTTTCAAAGCAAAAAACACTACTTAGTAAGTATATACATGCGAGCTCTTTTATAATACTTGGAATTGCTTCCTATTGCCTCCCATCGCCTCCGCAAAATATTTCATTTGACTAATTTAAACGGTTTTAGGGTAGTATGGTAATTGAGTCCATCCAAAGCCCCAACCCCGCCCGAAGTAGCTCGCTGGGTCATGCATCCCCCAGGCGTTGTGGCGCCTATGGGCCCACCAACCATAGACACATCAATCGCCACCCTCCCATCACCTCCTGTCGCCTTCTGCCTTTCTAGCGATCGGATCGGTCGCTGTGAGCCATCGAAATTCTCCCCAAGCATTGTAAAAATTAACACTAGTGACGAATTAGTGATCAAACAAATCATTACTTTAGGCAATTAATTAGTGATGAAATACTGATCAAACAATTCAACCAAGGCCACATTATCAAAATATGAACTTCACAACAATTCATAGAAGCAAAGTTGCATAAATTTTATTTATGTAAGTCATTGTAATCAAGCTCCAAAGATTGAATGCTATATTTGAAACATGAGAAGCATCTATGCCATAATGTTTCATGATTAATACCATTCATGCAAACTTTGGAAAGTGTTAACATGTCATCAAATTTTAAGCTAGGGCCCACGTTAGAAGAGTTAACTTCACATCTTGTCACCACTTGACATAGCTTGTTTAAATAAAACTCATAATCCTCCTCTGAATTGTTTGGTTAGTCTTAATCCATTGCTTAGCTTAAAACTAACACCTAGGGTGTTCAGCCCTCCCCCTTAACAGAATCCCATCCTGAGATTCAGGGTGAAAGACTTTTCGAGGGGAGAAAAGCTTGTCAGCCTTTTCCAATATCTGAGATAACACTTGGCTCCTTCCAATTTCATTGGAATGCCAAACGTAAGTTGTTACTTGGTTGAGTCCAAATAAAAACGTAGGTGTTAATATCACACAAGAGATTATTAGCAACAGGACGGCTTTCCAATCTTTCATGTCTTCTTGTAGCTAACTTTGCCTAGAGAATTTCCTTTATCGACTTCCATGAGACATTGTTACTATGGGAAAATCCAAGACAATCATTGTTACTTTGGGAGGAATCCAAGATAGCATTCTTTAGTGTACCTTGCCTTCAGTGTATTGACAAGAATTTGGTCTAAGTAAATGCTAGCAGTTTCAGAACATCTATTTCTCTAATGGCTATAGCACATATAACTTTTCATAATGCTTGAGACCATAAAGAGACAAACTTTCCATTATGAGGAGCTAGTACATGCTTAAGCTTCTGGAAAATACTCATCTTCAATGACTAAGTGTTTATTTACAAATTTTGAAAAGCAGTCCTCTACCTAACTGCTTGAATTCTATTTTCCTTTACAATTGCGAGCCAACAACACCTACTTATTGAGCTACTTTTGACATTGCAAACCTTTTCAAGATCAATTAGTAGTCCATGGTTAGAGCGTTTTACAACATAATTTGAAATCTGTTGTTTGACATTTTTTAGCTTATTTTCAATTCGCACTACTATGAGTTAATTTCCTAGAACACCTTGGCTGTTCAAGAATAAGGGACTATTTTTGAAGGTTCTTCTATGCTTCATCCAATAAGATTTTAGGGAACCTTGTAGTTCTTTCTGGTCGGTACTTAATTCTCATAGAGTATATAACTTTATCCATAATGGACCTAGTATATCCAAAATTTGCCGAACTCCACTTGGACAATCCCTAGGAAAGTTGGTGGTCACCAAATCCAAGAATAAGTCATGAATCACTCCTTTGTCATGGCCTACATGTATTACGGTGTTGATCTTGACCAAGGGTATATTTTCCTTGACCATCCATTTGTTAATACATCTTGCACTATCTGTGTGATTATCCAAGGTAGATTTGGTTTGATTGTCGCAGGGTCTAGTGATAAGAGTGGCACAAGCATTGCTGGCTAATTTGCTAGTTCTTTGCTTAACATTGTTCTATGAGACATAGCCTTCATATCTACCAAAGAGTCATTACCTAGCTAGAGGTTAACCTTTCCACTGTGGAAACTAATCAGTTGCCTCTCAACACTAAAATTTTCAAGCCTTCGCTCTTGGCAGCAATAGTTGTCGTTGATGGATATACAGACAGTCACCATCAAAGTCAGCAGAAAAGGGGGTCACACCAAAGAGAGAAAAATTGATTTTGATTGTATGATCATCATGCACATAAAGATTGAAAACTTGGATAGAAAGATCATGAACACAGGATGACCTATTAAGGAGCATATTATCTGCATCAATTATTGCCCAACTGATGACTTGTGCAACTTTAAGTGTTGGCATAAGTTGCTCAACAGATGGTTAGTATTACCTACAGAGACAGTTAAGCGAAGTCCCTTGTCTACCACCTTTTTTAGTCTATTAATGTTTTTATTGATGATTATTCCCCAAAGGCCATCTTGCAACTTTTAGAAGGAAGTCTCACTGCATTCGGTTCGATATGTAGTTCTTCTAACAGGATGTGGAGATATAACCAAGGAAAACTCACAATGAGATGATGCATCAGTGTAGTTCTGTAATGGATCATGACTAGGAACCACGATACCAGCGCATGCAAAGCAATGCAATCATGTGGCTACAGTCCACAGGATGTCCTCGGTTTTGTCACGGCTTCGTCAGTCATTAATTGTAACACCATCACCGAACATACAACCAATGAGTAATCCCACATAGCGTGGATTTAGTCATATAGGAACAACAAATATGTGGGTGGAGTTAGGCAACAAGGATCTATTTCATGGGATTGGAAACTCAAGGAATAAGGTCCATAGTTATAACAGATTGGAATAATTTGATAAGTCTTCCCGGTATCCAAAGCTTGCTAGTAAGTAGTGCCCGCATCTTTTCTAACTACCGTTTTGTTGATATTGCACCTAAATTAGTATTGTTAATTGTAAACCACTTGGTGTTATCTTGAGGGCTCCAGAGCTATCAAGGGGTTTTTATCATTCAGTTACATGACTCCTACATGCATGATGCCAATATAAACAACATCATGATGCATCTCATATGCATAACACTATGTCAAGGGAATGATGATGCAACCTATGGTGCAATGCCATAATAAAGGGTGCAATGCACATATGGGATGTCACCATGTATGATTGAAACGGTTATGATATGGTGCATCCGACATGATAATACACATTGTGCAACTTGACGATGCATAGGATTTATGCTTGTGAGATGATGCATATGTAGTATGATCATGAACTAGTGCACATGAGATGATGTTGTATTGCTTTATATAAATGTATCACATAATCTAATATTTTTCTCTGATTCATTTGACCATAATAACATAGAAAGGAAAATCATTGAAAAACCCAACAAAAATCTAAACTTGAGCATGCATCAGTAGTAGGCTACTTCCAGCCTCGTAGGTACCATTACAAAATCAATGGCACAACTGTATGTGCACATAGACAGGGCCACTAATTCTATCACAGCACCATAGTTGGTTGGACATGGTAACACCACCATTAATCGAGACACCAAAAACCAAGGAACAACATTAAAACAAGAAAGATGACGGCCAACAAGCACCAAACCTAGAAAACTTATGATCAAACATGCTATGTCTCACTAACTATAAGCATACCCTTTTTTAAGCGTATATGTGTGCATTTAGTTAAAAGATGAGGGGATCATGATGTCGATGTATTGCTGATGCGACTTGTTGCCACGCTTAATTGTAACTATAGTCAAGATGCATGACTCTTGATATGACATGACAATGAAGGTGCAACACAACACTTTGGTTCTAATTACAAAGATCATCATGCAATCTTAGATGTGCTACCTTTATCATGAACCTATCAAATTTTAGTTAAGCAAGCATGCAGATATGGTCAAGTCTTTAGGGACAAGATGGTTGATAGGATAGGCGGCAAAAGAGGTCCAAAATGGTTTTGGGCATGGCTTCACTAACAGGCATAGGGACATACCACAGGCAAGAGGAGCATTTGTGAGAACTTAATTCTGACTAGCTGGTTAAACAAAAGGCACAAGACACACACGCATAGGTACATACTTTTAGTTAAAATCATCCAAAAGTTAGCAACCATATACATAGGCACAGATCTTTAAGCAAGGAAGTCTATTTAGAGGCAACTACGAAACTATCGTAATGTGGGGTTGTTCTAGGATATGACTCACTCACTGAGGACAAGAAATTAGACAAACTATGGTACCACCTAGAGAGTAAAACAACCACACATGTAAAGAACTCACGCAAAAACAATTCAAGAGGAAGAACTTGACACTACATTTTAAAAGATGCATGTGCAAGTTATGTGACAAAGTACAATTACAAGCTTTTGTTCCAAAGATTTGAAATTTTTGTTATCTACTAACTTGTCATCTAGTTTCTTTGGAAGTAAACATTCAAGGCAAGACTAGTCATACACTATTTTAGACAAAACTATTCAAACAAGCTAGAACAAGCTATTCTACCTAGCTTCACAAAACAAAAATAGCAAAATTATATTGAGCATTAATTATAGCAACTTATTACTAAAATAAAGAAGAGGAAATCATGTTGATGCATAAGATAACAATCATGAGGTATGCTCGTCCTATTCAACCTCAAGGACTTAGGAAAGCAATAGATTTTCTAACGATAATAAGTGTTGGCATACCTACCTACTCTCATGTATTTATTACATCTAGTCGATTGACTATACATTTCGTATTTAGTGCACCCCCAGAAAATTTTATTTCAGCCTAACCTCAACACATATATTCATATCTTTGTGAAATTTAAAAAGAGATAGTTTATACGGGTATTTCCATATATATACAAGTATATATACTTTCATACAAGGTCACCGGCTACCCTTAGGTCATCGAGTGACTTGATAACCATTCAGGTCATCGAGTGACTTGATAACCATTCAATACTCAACCTCCTTGCCTGAAGTAGGTGCGATGTTGCATAAATTTAAGAGAGTTTATACTACATGTTTCCATATATATACAGACACACAAACACACACACGTGTGCGTGTGTCGGCTGAGCTATTTGGGCTTCGGCCTTTTTCAATGGTGGGCCTTTTAGTGTGTCCACCTTAGTTAATCGATTTACCATGGCAGGCACTTTAAGATGCCCACGACATTTACTGAGATGGACACCGGCCTTAAGATGTCCGCTATGGTAAATCGATTTTCAAGGCGGGCAAAAGTGCCGGCCTTGGTAGAAAAATGACTATCTCCATTAATCGTGGGCATTAACCATGGTGGGCAAATTGGATGCCTGCCTCGGTTAAGTTTTGAGTGTGACTCACAAAATCAATCATGAAGTAGTGTCTGGCCGGGCGGGCCAGGTGCGCATGGGTTGCAACTAGCTAGTTAGCTCACAGTGCTGGCAGCTATGGCGGCTGCGTGGCGGGGAGCATGGAGGTGGACGGGCGCATCCACCAACCGAGGCGGTGGCGGCAGCGGGCAGCCACCACCACTACCTGCTCTTGTTGATCATAGCTACGACGACAACTGTGGAGCTAGTAGCACCGCTTTAGGTACGACCATGTCCAACATGCAACATTGCCACCACCTGCGCACCCAGCACCGGCGCGTCCCTTCCGTTCCCATTCACCAACGGCGGCGGCAGCGTCACGGACGAAGAGAAGTCTGCGATGCGGGAGCACATCGGGGATCTCATCATGCATGGATCCCGTGGATGTGGTGCGGCTACGTCTAGCAGCAACTGTGCATTGGGCAGGTGGCTGTCGGAGCTGCAGGTTGCTGGAACCGGAACTCCGGAGAGGAGCTCCGGCGACGGCGCGACACCGGCGGGTGGTGACCGCGGCGACTAAAACCCTAGCGGCGGCGAGAGCTCAGAACACACGCGAGAGGGAGCGGTTTTCCACTGCAAATGGCGCAGCTTGTTGATGCATTCTTTGTTCAACTATATCGGGCTCCGATCCGCAAACCCCGCCACGACAAGCAGCTGCATGGTACGCCGTCTTTTGCGGCGTCCGTGCGACATGCACGGCGTACACGCCATGGCGGAGCTGACCCTCCTATCGTGGTCAAGACGCAGCACGTGCAGTCTCCGCGCTACTCCTGATTCTACACGATTACAAACATGTTTACAAACGAAACAAACCTAATAAATGCATCTAACATGGATACAATTGTTCTATCACGATTACAAGACTGGTGCCAACACAGGTCAGCTTGGTCCTCCGCCTCGCCCAGCTTGACGCGGCGTCCGCGGGGAGGACCTTCGTGTCGCGGCGACTCCAGCACACTGCACGCAGCTAGGTCCTTGCTCTGCACGCCATCAACAGGTGCGTCGCTAGCTTCACTGGATGGTGCAGTAGCCAGGAGGAGGAGGAAGAAACTGTACAGACCGACCTGGCCACCTGCTTCAGAGTTTGTAGGATATCTTGCAGCAACCTTTTTGCTCATGCTCCCTTTCGTTGACGCCGTCGTTGCACTCGACGACGTCATTACCCCTGTTAGCACTAGCAGTGATTACCATGGCCATGGTGGTGTCATCTCTGGCAAGAAGGGTGCAGTGGCATCGGCTCACAAGTTCCAGACCCTGACTGATCATGTCCGTGACGCTCTCTCCGGGGGGGTCTCAAAGCAGGTCCAGCTCTGTCTCTCGTGTCTCAGTTCCTCCTGTTCGTCACCCGACGCAGAAGCTGCGAGGATAAGCGAGGAGATGAGAAGCCTGCTGTGGGAGAAGCTGGACAAGGTGGAGAGGCCATGCGGAACACAAGACACTGCATCAGGACACACTTCATGTCCTTGACGACTGACGACCATGGCCATGACTACACAGCAGCATCAGGACTTGATGGCCATGCCTAGTAGTAGATCTCAGCGTCCTTCGCCCAAGCCTTGAGACGCGGACTCCGGTGACAGTCTACATGCAGCAAGCAAGCAATCATTATTATTACTATGTATCTTTTATTTTCTCTGAAGAAGTGATACTCTGTTTTGCTCTGGTCTACTCTGTTTCGTTGCATGAACCGTGTTGCAATCTTGCAGACAAGTGAATTTGGCCTAGGAATGGGAGGGAGCAGCTGGAATTTGCATGAGGAGAGCAAGGAGAAAGAAAATAGATTGACATGTTGGCTTGGCATGTCAATCTGGCCCAGATTAGTATATGTTATACTTGGGCCCCTTGGCCCATGCCAGACCGGACATCCTCTAAACAACCCAATCAATCATTTGCCCCTCCCTGTGCCAAACTGCCAGCAGTGTCAGCCAACGCTCGACACACTCGAGTCTGTTACAAATATCTCGTGGGAAAGATATTTCCTAAAGGGATGATCTCATCGTACATTGGATTGTCCTTCGGATACTCTCACATAGCACGGAAGGAAGTTCCCCCCCTCGTACGTACGATATTCGCGGGTACGGAAGCCTTCCCTGTGAAGGACTCCCCACGAGTCCTTCCCCGTGAATATCGTAACATGGGGGATATGACTTCTCTCCACAGACGAGAGTCGTGGTTCCGTAGCGACGGAGTTTCCTCCGTAACTTCTCCTTTACTACCCCTATAAATTGTAATCCATGATCAATGAATGAGATAACATAGTTCTCTCTACATCTTTGTCTCGTTCTTTACATTACTCGCAACACGTTATCAGCCACTTTCGCTCTACCACTTCCCCTTTCCACAGAGAGACAGATCAGTTGGTTACACCACCATGAGGAAATCGTCTGTCGAAAAGAAAGGTATACCTCCGATGGCGTACCGTTCTGTTCCCCGTGCCTCCTTCCTCCTCCAGGTGGTGATGATCGCATATCATCACACCTCGACACTGGGCATCAGCTTCGCCCACCATCGCTTGCAAGGTGAACTCCTACAGGACCTCCGTGATGTCCTCGGCGAGCGCCGTGGCTTCCGCCCTCGTGGTAGTCGCCGCGACCTCGACGGGATGCACAGTCGTCCACCTGTAGGACGCCGTTTTGGAGGTCGTCGTCGTTCCATCACGACACCATCACGGCACTCTGTTGTGTCATCCGCGGCTCCTATCGCAGCGCCATCCGTGGTTCCGCCCGTGGCACCACCGAGAGCACCGACACCGCCGGTGGCTCCTGCCCTGGCTCCTTCGGCAGCAGCGGTGGCGGCCTTGGCAGCACCATCTTCATCGAGGTTCCCATCCCCGAAGTATACCCCAGGACCGTGCTTCATGCCCACCTTGCCAGACGCCGCTGGCCTGTCCAGCCAGCCATGGCTGTTGCTGGGAACCGCACCACTGTCAACGATCCGGTACCCGACGCTGACACCATCGCTGGTCTGGTACCCGACTCTGACCGACGATCGCGGCGCGCATCTCCGCTCCAACCCGGTTGCTGGAGTACGTGCGTTGCACCGGGCAGCTACCCCGACGGACATCAGTCTGGCGTTGGCTGCTACACCTCCGCCACCACCGGCTCTGCCTGCTCCACCATGCCACGTCATCCGCACCAGGTTCTCCATCCCCCACGGCCCTTCGGCTCGGCCTGCCGTCGACGGGCGCCCCACAGGGGCGCACCCCTCTTGCCTGAGCACCGAATCAGGAAAGGGGGAGAGGGCGGCTAGCAGCTACTGCTGCTAGCCTTGACCGGGTGACAACGGCAGCCAGGTGATGACAGCGGAGCACCACGTGACCTCCGCACCGGCGCGCACCTGCAGTTCGGAGCCCTGTGTCCACGCGCGTCGCGGCTTCCAACAGAGGCAGCGGCAGGCGGACCGGCTGGGAGGGTCACCGCGCAGGTGGGGCCCATGCGTTGTGCCCGCATGACACGGGTTGAGGATCCCCGCGTGGATTCCACAGGCGGCGGTGGCTTGGCCCTCAGGCCTCTGGCGGCGGCGGCTGAAGGCAGGTGGTTAGGGTTTTCCAAACCCTAGCCACCTGGTTTATACTGGGCGCCCCCTTCTCCCTCCTCATGGGCCGGATGGAAGGCCCATGCCCAGGTTGAGGCCTGCGTGCTTACAGCCTGGGCCAGTTATCTGCATTTTTTCATTTTTTTTCAATTTATTTTCAGCAGAATTTTACTTCCAATTGCGTAGTTTTAATTTCCTAATTTCATCTATTTAGTTAGTATAATTACCTCAGTATTAGACTCCTAATGTACTGCTACGGCATTGTAAATATTTTATTCCAGCAATGCATTGTGAATACAAATATTTTTAGTACATGTCGAACGTGTCTTGTTTCTACAATTCCCTATCACATGTGCCTATGCAATTCTTTTATTGTCGATTTTTTCTTCTGTATTTGAAATATTTTCACTCGATGTCACTGTTGGTATTTCTTAGCGTTAGCAGATAAATCCGCAAGCGTAAGGAGTACCGTTGTACATTTCACCCAGAAGTATAAAGGGTATCGTATTTTTCACAGGGAACAGTGGTATTTCTCCTAGCTAGTTCGCCCAAGGAACAACACAGGGGTAGAGATAGAAAGGGGTAGAGATGGATTCCTATAGCCTTTAGGATCCTAAGGATAGTGTTGCAATTCCCTCTACTTGCTCACTTTGGGCACCGTCTTATACCTGGTCTGCCAGGTACCTCAGGCTTACGGCTCTACGGCGAACACAGACGTGGGAGAATACAAAGGACGGATGGGACAAGGTCACTCCCCGCCGCCCACCACCTCAACCGTACATGAACTAGGCAAACGCAGGTAGCTTCGAGCCTAAACACCACATCTAAGCTGTCAACTACTACTCTAGCATGATATCAAGGCTTACCCATTCCCGGGGTCCTTCTCCTAGAGCAAACGCCACAAGGAAGAACAATGATCCCGCAAGTAAATAGAAGGTAAAGCTAAGCTAAGCAAAGAACTTTTATCAGACTATAAGAAATACGAACACTTACTTAGCCAAGATCCTGTGAAGGAGCCAAGTACTTGCTCGTAGAGGTACAAGCTTGGGGAGACACCGACAAGCCCGGCACTTCCCCGCTCTCTTCCCTCACATCTTGCTCTCTCTAGCTCTAGATAGCTACTGGGGCATAGCCCTATGGAGTGGTGCTCTAGCTCTAAGCTTGTGGTGGCTCTTCTCCCTTGAGTGTTGATCAAATGAGAGAGGAATGACCCTCCTTTTATAGGTGGAGAGGAGGGGGTCCTTGGAAATGTGCCATCCCCACATGGAAAGGAGCAAACCAGCCTACATAGGGCGGTTTCACACCTTCCATGTAGAGTGCACACCAGAACTAACCTCCCCACGTTGGCATGGACTGCCTCACCAAAGCTGGGCTAGTTTGGACCTAGGAGTTGGGCGCGCGCCCCTCCCCTGCGCGCGGACAGGGGTCCGGAGCCAAACTGGCCCAATTTTGGTGGACGTGCTCCTCTCGGTGTTCTGAGTTGGCCCATGTGGTGCACTCACCGAGTTGGGCTGATTTGACATGGGTTTTAGTTCAACCTCCTCTCTTCTGGACTCTGGTGACGAGGCCTTCTGAGTCTGGGCTTGGGTTGCATGGTGGACCAGTCCTGGTTTGGCCCTTGGCCCAAGTATGATGAATGGTTAGGCCTTCTTTATCTTGTTTTGATATGGGCCAAAGTGGGATTAGTTATTTCTTTTATATTTGTTCTACTTTTGGCCCACTTTAGGTGTATTTCTATATAAGCCCTGCAAAACAAGTGAAACACCAAACCTTGTGGAAGTTGTTAGCAATAAGTCCTATTCACTAAGTTTGGTGTTCCTTTTATATTATTATTGGTGGTATAAAAAGTGAGTTAAGGACCGCCAATAACTCTCCCACACTTAGCCCTTTGCTCATCCTTGAGTAAAGTTTTAGGACTAAGATGGGTTATCTCCTTGATATATAACCTGCATACAAGATATTCCAAGCTTCACCTGCACTTGAGAACTTCAAATTGTCAACCACATTGTCTTGGGTAATGGAATAATGGAACAACATGGATTCAAATCCCCTTGCATCAGTTATCTCAGAAACTTGGGTTTTATAAGATTTTTAAAAAAAAGAAAAGATAGCCTTGCTCCTCGAATGATACTCTCAAATTGCTCATATATGTGTCTGGTTCCTTACCAAGGCATTTTGAAATTGCCTTCTTTTCATAACCTATCTCGAAAGCTTATGAGTGGAGTTTTGGGTAGGTATGAAAGTGGGCATACTTGCATCACATATATTGTCAATTCAAAAATTGAACCACATGGAGATATAAGTCATACACTAGATTGAGATGTGCAAGTGTGTGGAAAGGAAGATGATTCCTAATTCTAAATATTTTTGGTACTCCATGCATCACGACTCTCTTTATTGATGGATGGATGATTCTTTGAAGAGTATGGGCTATAAAAATAAAATATTCATATTTCTTTTTCTGAACGAGGCTTTGAATTTTTCCCATTGTTTATTGCTAGGATTTTTTCTTTCTCATGCTCCTTGGCATGGATATTCTTTTTTTATTCTTCTTCTTCTTTTTTTAAATATAGCCCATATCTCTTGTTGGCATATGAAGAACTTTGGATGGAGAGATGTCATGATGGAATGCGAGTAATTATATGGTGGAAAATGAATGCGCGGCTCTCAGGGTAAGAGTCGGAATTTTTATTTGGTGGATGAGTGCGCAACTCTTAAGGTAAGAGTTGGCATTTATGGTGGACGAAAGGGTGCATGTTGTGCGCAACTCTTAGTGTAAGAGTCGGCATTTTATTGGTGGGTGCGTGTGAATCTCAATCATGGATGCATGACCATAATCTCACATAGGTCACGACAATTTGACCAAACTCAATGTTCCGACAAGCAACATATGACTAAAGGTTTTCATAAATGAATCATGTCATATGGCCTTGGTAGAAAATTATTTATCATTGAGGAGCATGCTATAGCATTTTGATTTTGTAAAATAAATCCCAAGTCCTTCATAAAAAGAGCAAGGTTTAAATCATCCAGCTATATCACATACTCTAATTACTTAGATAGCATGGGGTCCCTATGATAGTTGTTCATAAGTTATAGGAATATTGGCGAGGAATAAGGAGTATGCAAATTTTATCAAAGGATAGCATGAAGATATTGTGCCAGAAAGGTTTGCCCTTTCAAAATAATCAATTTAATCTTTCAAAGTAAATTCAGGAGATGTGAGGGTAGATTTGCACAAACCACCATTGAAGATGAAGGAGTTAATGGAAATCATGTGTCTTTGTCCTTCTACGTGATGAGTCAATCGATGTTGTGCAACGTGCAGGGGAGATCTTGAAGATGTGTTAGGTATGCTTGAGAGATCTCCTCCCACACTTATTCTTGTACTTGTTTTATTCTAAATAAAAGAAAAGAAAAGCAACAAACAAGGGCTCTACCAGGGAGCCTAAATTTTATTGTGATAACTATTATTTATTTATTTATTACTTATTAGTTTTATTTATTATTATTGAAAACTTGTTCACTCAACTTTTTATTTAAGCTCAAACAAGGCCAAGATAAAGATGCAGAGAAAGATATGCCTTGGTTTGTCTCCATATCAGATTGCTTTTATTGATTATGTCAATAGCTCAAAGTTCATTAATCAAATTCCAACACCATGTTGGAATTTGAATAAAGAAGGCCGTCTTGACCTAAGCACCATGCTTAATTCAAAAGACCAATGGGCATATCTAATTAAAATACACCCAAACTAGAGCATATGACATAAGCAAAGGAAGCATGAATTTGTATGGTCAAATGAAGACAAGTATAAAAAGTTGGTGAACTATTTTTTTCATACCTAAGTGATCTTACCAGTAGCAGATGTAGATGAACGATTATAGCTTGCTACCATGATGACTTGATTGTACTTCGTCCAACTCAGGTGACTACCTTTGTGGTAGCAAAGGTCCAGAAGAAGGAGACTCCTCTTTTTTTCTCTTGAAGTCTCACTTCGTCTTTCCTATATTTTTTTATAACCATTTTTTGTTCTTCTTTTTTTATAAATATTTTTTTATTATTCTTTTTCTTTTTTTACATCTCCTCTTTTTTAATATTTTTTAACTCTCTTTTTTAGCAAGGCGAGGCTAACATCATCATGATGGCCACTTGGTATGTATGGAACTTGGACTTCTCACCATCCTCCCCCACACTTGAACTTTTTTGTGGAAAAGTCAAGTACAGAGTTAGGGCCTTCTTATGAGTGTGTTCCATTGCCTAAGAGCATCAATGTTTGTAGTTGATGTCACTCCATGTTGTCAAGCATCATATGATCCCGAGCTCTTCTTTTCCTAAAATGGTTAGCGACATACCCGAAGGTGCATATTAACTTGACAACATGCCCTTACTTTTATTAAGGAGGATTTTTTTAAAAAAAATAATAATAGTAGTAGTAGTAATAATAATAACATATATAAAGGTTTTTTAAGATAATCTGGGGTATCTCCTGGCAGTGCTTAAGTTATGGTCCTAAGCTTGACCGTGTGAACTTCATCTTGCAGCTATCAATGGTGGTGTAGTTCCCAACTTCACCACCAAGCATAGGCATTAATATTCAAGCTGCAAGGTAAGCACCATTGTGCTACTACGGGATCTGTAATACTTATGATAAACATAGGCATCGACAGTCAACCTCTTAAATAGTTTAGAAACAGAGAGCAGGAGGTGGTTGAGATCCTCGTAGGGGCACAAGGTTAGAAATAGAAATAACTCTAGAGACCTCAAAAGTGAGCACAAATCATGAGAAGTCTCAAAAGAGAATTTGACATGCTCATTGGCAACTCTATGCTCGGTCTCTAGGGTTACTGCTTCAGGCATGTCCATGGCATGGAAGTTTTTATGTGGAACTAATGTTGCATCTCGGCCATTATCAAGAGCAATATTTCCAAGGCTAGAGGGACATGGCTTTTGTTCGAGCGAGGGTGACAATGGATGTTCAATTTCACAAGGATGAGAAATGAATAGAGAACTAAACTTTGCCTCCTCAAACGGGTTATGTTTAGGAAGATGCTCCACCATTGGAGTTTCTGGGTGAGTGGTGGAAGAAAATTTCCTAAACTTCTCATTAGGGCTCCCTAGGGAAGATTTTTCTTGAATAAGTTCATCCAAGGGATAGCCTATCAGAAGATCAAACTCAAGGATGGCAAAGATGTGGAAGTCTATGCAAACCTCGGTTCCATGAATTTCTATTGGCACGGCCCTAGAATTCCCACAACACTCAATGATGAACCCTGACAAACTCTTGAAGAGTTTGTCGATCGGCACTAGCGGCACATTACCTAAAAGGGCTTTTGCAAGGAACTATGACATGATATTAGTGCTAATGTTGAGGTTGTGTAGGGCATCTATGGAAGTTTCTCCTAACAAACAAGATATAGTCATGGAAGGTGAAAGAATCTGAATTACTTTAGAAGAATGTTTCATTTCCAACAACCATTCTATTGAGGGCTCCATGTTAGGGGAGACTTCCTTAGAAGGATATGTATCCTTCTCGTGCCAAGAATTGTTTGAGGTTTTACTAGAATCCTCGAATTTGATCGAGAACTCTGAAGAATGGAGAACTGTCTCCTTCGGTGTTCATGGTTCGGGTGGGGGCTCATTAGTCGAACCTATAGATGGTACAAGTTTTGATTTGACTAATGGGGGCTCCCCCACACTTGACATGACTATGGGCTGGAGGGTTTTTGTTTCCACGACAGGGAAACAAGCTTCCCTAGGATGTGATCGAGGATTTTCCTCTATTCCGCCGTGGTTTTATTTGAAAATGTCATTCCGGCAGCCGTGTCAAGGCATAGGGCAACATCTTCGTCTAGACCCGAATAAAAGAGATGCAATTGCATGCTATCAGGTAATGACAAATCTGGGCTGGCATGTAATAAGATTGCAAACCTATCCCAGGCCACAACTATAGATTCCTTCTTGTCTTGCTTAAAATAAAGGATTGCCCTTGGTAGAGAGTTGATATGGGATATAGGAAAGAATGTAATACAAAACTTGTCTTTGAGTTCTTCCCAGTCCCCATTCATACTTCCTACGGCATTAGTGAACCATTGCTTTGCCTCCCCTTGAGGGAGGACGAAAACAACTTCCACTTAAGAGTTTCTTGTGTCATGCGAGGAATGCTTCTTGTGTCCTGCAAGTGGTCAAAAGAATCTTCATTGTCGCGACCAAAGAAGGGATTTTCCTGAACCATGGCTTTGAATCTTGGGTGGAGTTCATGGCTAGATGAAAAGTTTGTTTTTGAAATAGATTGTGGCTCCATGAAATCCCCCTTTGAAGCAAAAAGATTTGGATTTGAATTTGGCTTCATGGTGAAAGGATGGGATAGAGAAAATATTTTCTTATATAAAATATTTTTAAAATAAGGATACAGATACGAGGACGAACTAGGTTCAAAGAAGATAGCAACCATTCCCCGGCAATGGTGCATGAAAGCTTGTTGGTATTTCTTAGCGTTAGCAGATAAATCCGCAAGTGCACGGAGTACCGTTGTAGCTTTCATCCGAAAGTATTCGGGGTATCATATTTTTCACAGGGAACGGTGGTATTTCTCCTAGCTAGTTCACCCAAGGAACAACACAGGGGTAGAGATAGAAAGGCGTAGAGATGGATTACTATAGCCTTTAGGATCCTAAGGATATTGTTGCAGTTCCCTCTACTTGCTCACTTCAGGCACCGGCTTATACCTGGTCTGCCAGGTACCTCCGGCTTATGGCTCTACGCCGAACACGGACATGGGGGATTACAAAGGACGGATGGAACAAGGTCACTCCCCGTCGTCTACCACCTCAACCATACGTGAATGAGGCAAACGCAGGTAGCTTCGAGCCTAAACACCACGTCTAAGCTGTTAACTACTACTCTAGCGTGATATCAAGGCTTACCCATTCCCGAGGTCCTTCTACTAGAGAAAACACCACAAGGATGAACAACGATCCCACAAGTAAATAGGAGGTAAAGCTAAGCTAAGCGAAGAACTTTTATCAGACTATAAGAAACACGAACACTTACTTAGCCAAGATCCTATGAAGGAGCCAGCTTGTGGTGGCTCTTCTCCCTTGAGTGTTGATCAAATGAGAGAGGAATGGCCCTCCTTTTATAGGTTGAGAGGAGGGGGGTCCTTGGAAATGTGCCATCCCCACATGGAAAGGAGCAAACCAACCTCCATAGGGCGGTTTCGCACCTTCCATGTAGAGTGCACACCAGAACCGACCTCCCCACGTCGGCATGGACCGCCTCACCAAAGCTGGGCTGGTTTGGACCCAGGAGTCGGGCGCACGCCCCTCCCCTGGTGCGCGGACAGGAGTCCAGAGCAAACTAGCCCAATTTTGGTGGACATGCTCCTCTCGGCATCCTGAGTTGGCCCATGTGGTGCACTCACCGAGTTGGGCTGATGTGACGTTGGTTTTAGTTCAACCTCCTCTCTTCTGGGCTCTAGTGACTGGGCCTTCTGAGTCTGGACCTGGGTTGCATGGTGGACCAGCCCTCTTTTGTCCCTCGGCCCAAGTGTGATGAATGGTTAGGCCTTCTTTATCTTGTTTTGATAGTACCAAGTACTATTGCAGGATTTATTCCTCATTGCACTTCCAATTTGACTATGAACATACAAGGACTACATCTTGACGTGGATCAATTAAATTACAAAAGGTCTACACCTCCATGGTGACTACCTAAGTTTGATTAAAATGAGACAATCCCTTCTATTCATTCAAGTTTACCTTGATTTACGCATTTGCTCAATTATTACAACTATGCCATTGATTTTTAATTAAGTCTGGCATCACACCTGTAGGAACAATGGCCCCCAAAGAGTCTGATGCCCAAGTTTTTTCCAAGAAGGAATTTGCCAAGCTTTCTCTTGACAGACACAACTTCCCTACATGGGCGATGGATCTCAAAGTGAGTCTATCGTTGCGTGGAATATTCAAGGCAATTGAAGCTCCCAAACAAGGTGTAGCTCCATTGTCTGAACCAGAAAATACCATGCCTTACACATCATAAGGAACCACATCCATCCTAATCTCAAAGCTGAGTATCTAATGGAAGAGGACCCACGGGTTGTCTGGCTTAACTTGCAACAATGGTATGAGCAGCAAAAGGCAGTCATCCTGCTAGAGGCTACAAATGAGTGGAACCACGTCCGCATACAGGATTTTAAAGCTGTAGGAGAGTTCAACCATGCTATGCACAAACTCAATGCCAAACTAAAATTTTGTGAGAAGGAACCAATTGATGCAGAGAAATTGAAAAGACTTTGTCTACCATGCTTCCCGCTCACATGATCCTTCAACAGCAATACCATAAGAGGGGTTTCACAGTTTACTCTGAGTTGATCAAAACATTACTTCAGGCTAAAAGGCATGATGAACTCATCCTATGGAACTCCAACAAAGGCCCTATTGGTGCCAAACCTTTGCAGAAGTACTCGCTATGGCCACTCAGAAGAAACCACACAAGAGTGCTCCTAGAAAAAGCACTCCTGGACCCTCTCAAGGCAAGAGCAAGTGCAAGAGAAACCGTAAACCTCGTGGTGCTAAGGGAAAGGGCAACAATTCTAAGTTCAACAAATCCAAGTCTAGCACTTGTACCAAGTGTGGTTGCTACAATCACCCAACTCAGAAATGTCACACTCCTAAGCACTTAGTGGATCTATACTTAAATTCCATGGGATGTGGATGCTCTAACCAAGGTGGACATCAGCATGAAGCACACTTAAATGCACTGGCAGCCCCAGGGTGCTCAACTTCTGCCCCAGAGGAACCAAGCAACACCAAGGCTCTTCTTCCACCTGATGGCAACGCTGCCGACACTGACAATATGCTCATCGAATACACTTCAGAGGACATATATGGAGACTTTGCTTAGGCTCCTAGTCGTTTGAGATCTAGATTATCATTATGCCCAAAGAGTTGTAATAGTTATTGTCCTTTGTTTTTATTTCTACAAGCACATTTGATATTTTATTGTATTCCGCATAATTGCTATCAATATTATAACAGTTATCTATATTTATTTGTTGAGAATTTCATTTTATTCTTCTTTTTATAATGATTGTACAGGATTCAATCTGATGGATGAGGAAACATGACTAGTGGATAGTAGTGCCACTAACTCTATACTTAGGGAAATCAAATATTTCCAAACTCTCACTAAGAGTACATGAAATATTTTAACAATCACTGGGCGCGATGCTGTAATTGTAGGCTCTGGACGAGCCACTATTACACTCCCTATGGGTACATTGATAACAGTTGAGGATGCACTCTTGTATCCTGATTTAACTCGTACCCTGTTAAGTTATAGAGATATACAAAAAAATGGTTTTCACATTGAAACCCATCATGACAATAATGAGGAGTTCCTTCTCATTACAAAGGACAACAGATATGGCAAAGACACACTCAAAAGAGTTCCCTCACTCTCGTCTGGATTGTACTATACATATATCAAGCCCATACAACATGTTGCGTACAAAGTAATTTTCTAGAATGTCAATGCATTCCAAACTTGGCATGATCACCTTGGTCACCCTGGCATAGGGACGATATCAAAAATTACAAGCAATTATGTTGGTCACTCTCTAAGTGATGCAAAATTTTCCCAATCCTCGGATTTTATGTGCACCACATGTGCCACTGGGAAATTAATTTTGAGGCCCTCTTACCTCAAAATTCGAGCTGAACCACTCAAGTTGAATGCATTCAAGGAGACATATGTGGTCCCATTCAACCTTTGTCTGGACCATTCAGGTACTTCATGGTTCTAATAGACGCATCCACACGATGGTCTCATGTGTCCCTTCTATCGACACGGAATCATGCATTTGTTAAATTTATCGCTCAAGTTATCAAACTTAAAGCATAACATCCTAAACATCAAATCCAATCCATTCGGATGGATAATGCCGCTGAATTTTCCTCACACGCCTTCAATGACTATTTTATGGCCTTAGGAATTTAAGTGCAGCATTCGGTACCATATGTCCATACTCAAAATGGTTTGGCTGAATCTCTCATCAAGAGAATCAAACTCATCGCAAGACCATTGCTACAGAATTGCAACATTCCAACCTCATGTTGGGGTCACGCAGTCTTACACGCTGCTGACTTGATTCAATTGTGTCCAACTGCATATCATGCAACCTCACCATTGCACCAAGTACGTGGAAATCCCCCAAATATTTCCCATCTGCGAAAGTTTGGTTGTGCCACATACGTACCGATCTCACCACCACAGCGTACAACTATAGGCCCTCATAGGAAATTGGCAATCTATGTGGGATACAAATCTCCGTCGATCATTAAATACCTAAAGTCCACCACAGGGGACCCGTTTATGGCCCGGTACGCTGATTGCATCTTCAATGAAGGTCATTTCCCGGCATTAGGGGGAGACTTTAAGTACCACAAAGAATGCCAGGAAATCAATTGGGATGCCACAGACATTCCCAACTTTGATCCATATACTTCAGAGACTAAACTCCAAGTTCAGAAAATCATCAATTTGCAACATATAACAACCCTAAAAAGTACAAACACTGAAAAATGCAACCAATAAATTTTTTTTTCAAAACAAATCTATGTTTGTTGCTTGTCATGTAGGAAGCCCTACTTAGTTGCACAAATAACACCCATGTCTAGTTGCTAAACATTGCATCATAACATAATCACATGTGTCTTCATATATTTCTTAAGCCACATGTGATTAGCATCTTAAATGATGCACATGTAACCTTATGACACCACCTTGCACAAGTAACACATCTTCTTGTAATCATTTTGTCACATAGTGTACATCCATATTGCACTGCCATTAATTATGTGCTTTGGTTTTTCCTTGGATTTATGTGATGAATAACAAATGACAATAATATTTATTTATATAATAAATAAATATATACTATAGGGAATAATACCCTAACATGGCCTATGACTTCATATATCTACCATGGAACTATTTGCAACATGCCACGTACCACTTATGGCTTACATGTATATGTATGTACAAAATACAAATAGAAAAATCCTTTCTCCTATATCCATTTAGTTAGCTAGATGAGACACCTTTAGACTAATCGAGCAGCAGCACCTAGCATGACCATGCATGCTCCTGTGCACGTAACATGGCCATGTATCATGACCTTGCTAAGTTACGTGAGTTACTCGCTCTTTGATGACCCAAACGGCGCTGGCATATATTTGGCTAATTGCCTTGACCTTGCTTGACCCGCCCTAACCAAAGCAGCTCGGTGACACCTTACCGGCCCAGCTTGTCCACCGAGGCCCAGCCCCTGTTCTCCACCTCACGTGAGCGGCTCGTGCACGAAGAAGCAACTTCACCGCACGAGCAAACGCCGCCAGGCCTCCGTCCCTCCGCGTGCTCTTCACGCGAGAACTACCGACCGACCCCACCGGTCAGCCACAGCGTTCCAACTCGCATGAGCTCTACGCGAACACCATGACGCCATCTGCTGGCCCCAGCGGTCAGCTGCAGACGCTGCTGCCTCTACGTTTCCTACCGTCAACCGTGCCGTCATCATCTCTCTCTCCGTACGAAGCCCTGACGTAGCTTTCTGTCCAAAACGGCCACCGCCAGAAGACGGACACCTGCCCGCACCCCTGGATGCTCGCCACGTCCGCCGGCCATCACATCAAGAGGCCTGGACGCCGAGACCCCTCCCTGGAACCCTAGCGAGCTGCTATAAGAAGCCCAGGTCCCGGCCTCACCACGCCATCCCCACTGCCGCCGCCGCAGCCTCTTCTCCCTCCTTTGCCTCGCTCCCTGCTCCGCCCACGTCGCAACGCCGCGATCGGCCTCGCCGCGGAGCACGTCGCGTGGAGCACCGCGAGACACCATGGGCGCGGCGCTCTACACGTCGTCGCGCCGAGTCGACTCCACCTCGCCCTCGCCTTGCCGCGGCACAACAGCAGCAGCCGCGACTCCTGCGAGCGCCGGCCTCCACCTCACGGTAGCGGCGCTCTGATCCACCGCGTCAAGCTGCCTCGCCGCCACCAGCCAGACTGCGACGTCCTCGACGCCGGAGCCGCCGGAGCAAGGACGCCGCCCGATCTGCTACCTCCGCACCACGACGCACCGTAACAGCCGAGCCCTTCTCCAATCGACGGTGAGCCTCCCAAGCCAAAGCTTCCGCCCTTCCTTGCTCTGCAGTGGAATTCGCCCATGAGTCCGGACTTCGTGCCATGGTCTTTCGCTTATGCAGGGAAGCTACGCCACGCCGGAGCCCAGCCCGCATCTGCGTTCACGTCGTCGGCCTCACCGTCCCCATCCTCGAGCCCGGACGCCTGCAGCGTTGGCGACCGCAGCGATCACCAGCACCTCGACGCACCCGCTGCTCCATCGGGCACCGACGCCGTCGTGTTCCACCTCGTCCACAAGCCGAGGCCGGGAACCGCGAGCACGACCTGCACGGCCTCACCTCCACCGCGAGCGCAGATACGACGCCGACGGGAGCTGCCTCGCCGTCGAGCCGAAGCTCTGGACCGCACCTTCGTCGAACCACAGCAAGCTGACCTCGACTCCCTGAATCGCGAGCTCCAACGCCAATCCACGGCCTCACCTCGCCTCTTCCCCAGCCTCCACGTTTCCCTGGTGAGCACACAAGGCCTAGCCCACCATTCTTGGTCCTTGCATTATGTCCTTGTCTGCCCGACCTTCGAGTCGCTACTCCTGTTCCTACTACACGAGCACAGCACGGACACAGCACACATACACACGCCGTGTCCGTGCACGCGTCTATGCCCGGAGCTTCCTCGCCTGAGCACGCCGGCATGGCCGTGCGCGCCTAGAGCACCGCCGTGTCACGGCGTTCTCCGCCGCCGCTAGCCGCCCCGCCGACAAGCTGTACCGCACCTTCAAATCCTCTGCTGCGCCGGTGAGTTTCCCGAGAGCCCCTCTTCCAAACCCCGCCTTGTTGTGGCCATGGCGCTCCACTGGGAGCGTGTAGGCCAAGGCCATCGCCGGCCTCTTGGACACGATCACACACACCCACACAGACAGCCAAGGCCAAATGAAACCACGGCGCCAGGAGGACGCCGGCCCGGGACTGCCATGCCTGCCGCCGCGGCGAGGTTACTTTCTGGCACCACTGTGCCCCGAACGCCATCGTGGGCCTGAGATCTGGAACAGTGACGCCCTAGTGAGCGCGATGCGCATGCTAAGCCCAACGGAGATCCAGTGGTGACCCTTGGACACAGCACCATGCCGTCGCCGGCGTTCCGCGGAGCGTCTCCGTGGCGTGGACGCCCTGCTCAACTCCGGCCGCTTCGCATCGCAAGGACCGGCCGTTGAGCACCGCCTCGACCCATTGCATGTAGCCCTTGAGTTGATGAAGCCCAAGACCTCACCGTTTGTCCTGCTACCGTGAGCACCGTGCATGCCGGTAAGCCAAATGGTTCCCCAGTGATGCGAATCGGCGGATGGAGGCCACAATCGGATGCTGGAAGACTTGCTACCCCGATGCCGCTATGCGCCGCTGCAGCCGCGCCGCCATCCACCATGGCCAGCCCCGTCAAGAGCCCAGCTGCCGCCTTTTTCACCATGGACGAGATCGTCGTGCCGCCACGAAGCAGATGTGCAAGATGATGAAGCCAATGGACCATCGTGGCGCTGGAATTGGAGGATCTTGCCACCACCGGTGAGCTCCGTCGTCGCGGTGAAGGAAGTAGAGAAAGGGAGAGAAGATGGAATTGCCAAGTTGGACATGGACTCAGTCCTTGTGGACCATGTGACTGACAGCAGACCCCGCACCCATGTGACCACCGTGAGCCGCATCCGTGGGCTAAACTGCACTGCTGTGTCACTCCGTGCACCTGGTCTATGTGAACCCTCTGCATGACTTGCGGGCCACATAGCGAAGTCCACCATGGACCAGAGAAACGAGGACAGGGCCCAATCCATATCCAAGTGATGACGTGGACGAACCACAGCTTGACACATGGCGGGTCAAGCCCGACCTAGAAAGGCCCATCGAGCCCATGTACGGCTCTTCTTAGGCCCGCTTTGGCCCATTCTTGGCCCGTTTGACCATTGACTGAGTCAACGCTGTCGTCATCGGTGACGTCAGCCTGGCCCACCAGTCAGCGATGACGTCAGTAGTACCGTCATGTGGACCCCGCTTATCAGTGATGACGTTAGCACGACGTCACCATCCATGGCAGCCTCTGCGCAGCTGTTTTTGGACCCACCAGTGACACTTGGCCCAATCAGAGCTTGACACGTGTCTGCCTCTAGAATTTCCAGCCTTTTATCTTGTTTAGAAAATGTTTTAAACTTTAGAAATTCATAACTAATTCATACGAGCTCCGAAAATTATGATCCAAGTATCCAAATTTTTTATAAATCGAGCTCTACGTCATGAGCTTATGTTTGAGTGCATTCAGATCTTTTAATTTTTATTTAGTTCTTTGTGCTATTCTATAGGAGTCGCTAACGTGACTACTACGTCTTGATTTCAGAGTCGAATAAGGAGCGATCCGAAGGAGGAGTCTACGAACACCAAAGAGAAGGATCCACTGAACAACTACGCTAATGGATGATGACTCGTACCACTACTACCTCAACAGCGCAGGTGTCATGGCAGCACCTTCTCTTAGAAATCCTATTAGACATGGCTAATAACTAGAATTGCTAGTGCTTTACTTTTATGCAATGATTACACCTGAGATAGGTTTGCATTGTAGAATATTACTTGATAGCCCCTACCTTGTCATAACCTATCACCTGCTTACCCGCTGTTATGTTAGCCACATGCTTATCTACTATACTTATATATATACTTCACTCGCTTATATTTTGATGCGACGTGATGAACCCTGGGAGGGTCTGACGAGGATGTCAGGCTTGGTGCGTGTGTTGGATCAGATGGGTATGTGAGCTGATGGTGTTGTATCTAGGTTTGGGGTGGAACTTACGGCAGGGTGTAGGGTGAGGGTTGAGTCGATCGAGCCAGGATCTATGACAAGCTTTTGGAGCGAGTCTTGCCGGGGAATGGATCTGGAAATTCCCACAAGACCAGCCTATGGCGGGCCAACTACAGAGAGATGGAGAATCCCGGGTGGAAGCCTCTGAGGGGTGGAAACTAGGAAGGAGGTGTCGTGGTAGCACGTTAAATGAATCAACCCTGGAGGACATATCCTGGCTTAGTCACACCTAGGAACTGTTGCGCTGGGATCTGGACCTATAGGAGTCTCTTGCTTTCCACTCGCTTCCTATGGGGGGAGACGGCCGAACCGCTAGATAGATTGATGCCACTACTGCTAGGCGAGTAGTGTTAGGGAGGTATATGCATCAAGTGGAGCTAACACCCTTCCAAGACGATCATGGCACCCTATTTGGGAGTGGGTACATGACATGGCGTTCTCTTTGGGAGCAGACACATGATCTCTTCACAGTTTTAGTGATCCAGAGTTGGATGGTAGAGTGGCATTGATCTATGGCAGTAGGCACCCGAAATCCACCTCGATGAGCCAGTTCATCGATGATGGCGATCTGGTGGATTAGTGAAACCTCTACAGAGTGTTACGGTTGATTGATCGATACATATGCCAATTCTTTGGCTATGGACCTTTCCTTAGGAGGTACCCTGGACTAGTGAGTGGAGTGTTCTACCTTCCCCTGAGAGTTGATTCTGGCCGTGAGCCAGGTTGAGGGCTGTGGGCCGCTGAGACCGGCCGAGCGGGAGTTGGCCTGGTCGACTTGAGAGTGAATCTTGATGGTGATGGTGGTGGTGATGTGGAGATGGATCTGGGATGGATGAGATGGTGGATGGATGTGTGTGTGGGATGGGAATGTGCTAAAACTTATTATTATAAACTTGATTACTACTTGCATGCATAGGAAAACCACAACCAAACTATAGGATTGCCAGATCTCTTTGTTTCTTTTCCACTAAAGCTCATCGGTGCTGACCGTGTCCTACACACCGATTTACCTGCTTCACAGTGATGTTGGAAATAGAAGGTTTAGAAGGTCTTGTGCCTACGCTCAAGATGGTTGATGAAGATCCTTCCGCGAATGTTCTCTTCTTCCACAGCTGTTCTGGATGCTGGTACCCTGATGATGCGCCATGAGGCGATGTAATAAATAATGTAAGCCCTATTATGGTATCTTTTATCTAGTTTCGAAGTATGGATTTGATTATCAACTGTTGTATAATAATGTGATAGCTTATATTTTCACATTATTATCCGTTCTGGGAATTTTCCCTTCGTGGAAAATTTGAGGATGTTTCACAACACATTGCAAATAATGCACCAGATGCATTTACTGATTATAAGGGTGTCACAAAATCCTATAATCCTACGTGAAATGTGTCAAAAAAAGTAGAGGTACCAAATAAAACTACTCATCTCCCAAGTAAGAGGGGGAGAAGTATGACTATTCCACAGATGCAGCTTCTAGCAAGCCAAGAAAAAAGAAGAGCAAATCTTCTGATCCAGTAAATGCAACTCAACCCCATGTTGAGGAATACCCTGTGGAGGATCAACCTTCACATCCCACATCAACAGTGCATTCAATTACTGATGTTGGGACATCAGAATGCCCTGATGCAACCATTTTGGGAGATGTTGATGCATCGAAAAGGGTGAAAGTCCCTAGTTTGGTTTTGTATAATTGATGAAACCTAGGACTAACCTTTGATCTAAGTGGATGATTTAGATAAGGTGGCCCTTGCCAAGTGGAGCTCATTGTAAATGGGTCATGACATGGAATTGTGTAACTAGAAGGTGAAGATCAAGACGGGGCTTGGTTCAATGGATAGTGTGGAAGTGTGAAGGGCAAGTTGAGGCTTGAAGCAAGGGACCATGCATGGTGAAGCTTAGGCAAGACTTGGCGTCGATGGACCGACCAACAGTAAAGAGCAAGTAAGATCAAGATCGATGGACCAAGACAGTTACATGATGACATGGAGTGTCACGTGTCATGTGAAGACTTGGCGGTTGATGAAAAAGTAAAATGGGCTCAAGGAAAAGGTATAACCTATAGGGCCATTTTGTTTTACACTCAAGACACTATAGAGGATGTGAGTGGTTTAGGATCGATAGCCGAACTATGAAGAGGAGAGATCTTCGGTAATTCGGTTCATGGGTGCCACTAGGTCTATCATTTCATGTGAATGCATTAGGATCTAGTGTGCGATGGAAAATCCTTTTGAAAATATTGTAAAAATGCTAACACACAAGCATATGGAGAAGTACACTTGGTGGTGTTGGCACATTTGCGAGAGAGACGATGTTGAAGTTGATTGTGATCAACTTGGAGAAGAGAGAAAGGTTTGGAAAACAGCTTTGATTCTTAATAATTGCGATCAAAAGGATATGTGGGTTGTGTAGTCCTCTAAGTAAGCTTTCCAACGAGTCCAAGAATATCAAAAACTGAGTTCGGAGCTAAGAGATATGCCCGTTTTAGTGTGGGGTAGTCTGCTGCTCATAGACGTTGGACATTGAGCGTTGAGGAGCGTCGGACGCATCCTACGCATTGAATGGAGCGACGGACGCGTCCATCGAGCATCGGACGGATTTTAAATGCACATGATTTTATATAGCATCGGACGCGTCCTGTGATGAGCGTTGGACGTGTCCAACATGTGTATTTTATGTGGTTCGGAATGGAGGCTTGGTGCACGAATTTGTATAGCATCAGAAGCATTCGATGCAGGGCATTGGATGCATTATAACACCCCAAAATTTGTATTTTGGGTTGTTATTAGAAAACACTAAATAAAATGTGCTTTTCTATATTTTAGAAAATAATGGAATGGGTTTGTGCTTGGTGCTTTGCTTGGTTTTGCTGGTGTGAAAAAGAATTTTCTAAACCTCGAGCAAGTCACGTCTAGGTTTTTTTTGAATTTGAAAATAAAGCTTCGGAAACCCAAGTTTGCCTTGAGAAGGTTTTGGGAAAACGTTTTTAGAAAAATCCTTTCTCTTGCTTAGAGAGAGAGAGAGTTTTCTTTTTCCTCTGTAGTGTTGGCCACCGCTCTAGCTAGAAACCATCCCCTATCAAGCTCCAGTCATCCCAGGCTTACCCTAGCCTATCCTGGCCTGACCTAGCTTGATCTGGCCTCTCCTAGCCTTAACTGGCCAGCTCTGGCCAGCCCTGGCCAGCCTAGCCGGCCACGGCCACCCTGGCCAGGCAAGCAGTAACCGCAGCAGGCCAGCAGTGGCCAAACTTGGCCATCAGCTCCTAACTTGATTTGGCCAACTCCTACCTAGCATGGGCCACACCTGGCCTCATACAGCCTAATCTGGCCAACCACGGCCAGCTACAGCCATATGTGGCCACTCTCAGCCGGCCACGGTCAACTTTAGCCGGCCATAGCCAGCACTAGCTTGGCCACAGCGGCCACGAGCAGTCATAGCCTCCCCCGGCCACCTTGGGCCCACTCTGGCCATCTCTAGCCAAGCCCGGCCACATCCAGCCGGTCATGGCCAACTCTGGCCGGACATAGCCAGCGCGGTCCGGCCACTGGCGGCCACAGGTAGCCGCAGCCGGCCCAACGGGCCAAACCCAGCGGCTTTAGCCCCACCGGTTCCCGCCGACCTATAAAAGGCCAGCCCCAGCGTGCCGCAGCGCTTTCGCAAACCCTAGCCGCGCGCAGCCGGCCACAGCCAGCCGCAACCGGTCACAGCCAGCAGCCGCCGGCCACAGCCAGCCGCCGCCGGCCGCAGCCAGCCGCCGCCGGCCACATCTAGCCGTCGCCGGCCACAGTAGGCCGCTGCCGGCCGACCAAGTCCCGGCCAAGGGCCGTGGTCCTTCCTCTCCCACGCGCCGCAGCGAGCCGCCGCCGGCCATAGCAGGCCTCATCTGGCCGCCACCGGCCGTTGCAGGCCGCATCTGGCCACCGCAGCCGGCCGTAGCAGGCCGCAGCGAGCCGCCGCCGGCCATAGCAGGCCCCAGCTGGCCGTAGCAGGCAGCAACAGGCCACCGCTGGCCCCAGCAGGCCAGGGCCGAGGCCCCTTCACCCAGCACGAGCAGCCGCATGGCTGCCATGGCCATGACCTGGACAGGAAGAAGGACAGAGGTAGAAGACGAGGTATTTACGACTTTGCCACCAAGCGATTTATTTACAGTTACGCCATTGATCGTTTAATCCCCGCCGTTTCACCGTTTTAACTCCGATTTGAGTGATTCCAGTTGCGTTAGTTTCATGTTGTCGCGATCTACGCAGGAGTAGTAAAAGTTATCATGTATCTAATTTATGAATTTATTTATTTAAATGCCTTTGATTGATAACTATTTAATAGTCTTCCAATTAAAAGTAACCTAGGGTTACATTTTCCGTTCTCGTTGCTTTGCGAACGTGTCGACGTATGTTGCTTGTTATGAATAATGTTTGTCACATCATGTGTCTATGTAAGTAATCTTGTTTAATTAATTTATGCTCTCTTGTGTAAAAGTAATTTTAGGTTTATACCTGGAGTGTTCGTACATGCCTGTCAATATGACTAGTACCAATTTACATGCTTCTTTATTAATTATGCCTTGTGTAGTTTTACATTGAAACTTGTTATGTTTCTTATAGTGGTTCTCACATGCTTATAAGTTGGATCATGTTAGTGTTTGACTTAGTTTACTTTCACATCGGTCTTTAATGCTAATATGTTTTATATCAGCAATAATGTCTTTTCGTTAATGGCATGCTTAGTTCAACCTTGAATCATAAATGCTCTATGTTTAATATCAACATGTCTTGTCGTTTGTGTCCTGCTTAAATTAATCTTTAAGCATATGATGTTTTCTTTAATGCTCTCGCATGTTCTAAACTTTATAAATTATGAATGATTAATTGGCTTACATAACATAATTGCTTATAAATAGAGTATTACTAATGTTTAACCCTGCTTTACATTTCAACATCATCCAACTGATTTGACTTTATGTCTTTCTTATATGTTCTGCGTCTTGCTTTAGTAAATGTATCAACCTTAAAGTTTGTATCTGTGCTTGTTGCAAGTACCTTGATAGCCGTGTTTTCTTTAACGATAGATCCATCGTTTGTCGTTCTCGCGCTCTTACGATCGTAGCACTGAGTTTGGCCATTTAGACCGTTCTGTTTTTAGTTCCCCTTTTGATTGGTGTATTGTTCTTAGTCTTGTCTTTTTGTATGTTTGTTTGTGTTGTTTGGTTGCTGCGGCTAGACGAAGAGCGGTTTTTTAACACTAAAGACTAAGCAGAGGACCGACAAGTGCAGCTGAAGCTGGAGGCCAGAAGAGCAGCTAGACTTTGGATTTAAGGCAAGTGCAGCATTCTTTTGAACATATTGCGCCTATTCATGTTTAATTAAATACATTGCATGTGTCTTAAATCGGCAAACCATAGGGATGACTAGCCACTCTATCCATATATCACCTATGGGGTTTCTAGTTAACAGGTTATTAGGTTGCTAGTGCTCTATCTCACCGTTCACCGCTTAATGAAGATAAAACTTGCTTCTTAAAACATGATGGAGCTGTGGGCTCTTGGCTTCGGCCGTTGGAGAAGTTGATGCATGACCGCATCGTTGGTTGGTGGTGAAAGAAGGGGGAATGGATGTCAGTGGGCTCGTAGCGACGGGGGCATCCATATCTCCTCCCCCTTGTGGACCTTTCGTGGAGCGGCAACCTGGGACTTCCGTACAGCTCCAGGCTAATGGGCTCTGGCTTGGTCGATTAGCAGGACCATCATGGGCAGATGGGTAGCTTACCGACGGGTGCCATGATTTGGTGGGAAGGGTGTTACAAGTTCTAGCATGGGAGTTCTGGTTGATCCGTAGACCGGGGCGCCGGCTATGAGTACGTCTCTCATGTGCTTGGGACATCGCGGATCGGGCTACCACTGCCTATGACCCTGTGAAAAACCTTGTTGTGACCTCTGCCAGCCTATCTTGGTAATGGGCTAAGAGACTTGCAACCTCGGGCATAAAGAGTAATCACGATCTGGAGTGAAAGTGTATACCTCTGCGCAGAGTTAAAATCGATATATCGTCCGTGCTCACGGTCACGAGCGGCCCGGATCCTCGCATGATTAGCCAAATGGTTTAAGCTGTGAAATCGTGGTGATGTTGCTGAGGTTGCTACCTCGGGTTTTATCGGGATGGCTATCCTGTGTTCCTTTGAGATGGCTATCTCATGTTTAATGTTGTTAATGATATATGTTTATATCTATGATGCTAAATGACACATTAATTATTACTTGAACCTTAATAAAGGGTTGGGTGTTTCAACCAAGTTGATTAGAGAATAGGTTGCTAAGTAAAAATCTTAATTGCTACATTAAAATGCTACCGCAGTCTACCTTTCAGCTTTACCTTGTACTAGCCTTGCATGTCATTACTTTCCGTCTGTACTTGCTGAGTTTCGACATGGAACTCACCCTTGCTATAGTTTGTAGTAAAGTACTACTCAGAAGAAGGATAAGATTGTTGAGCATTAGAAGTGCTTGGTGTACGGAGCCCCCAGTCAACTGTCCCTAAGAAGAATGAAGACTGAAGAGAAGTCTTAGCCAGCGTTCCGCGTTACTCTGATTGTGTAAGTGTTAAATATATATGTTTCCGCTATATAACACATTGTTTTTCTGATATTACCATTTTCTGTTGTATGTGTGGACTTCCTGGGCACACATATGACGACCTCTGGTCTTCTTTGGAAACCAGGGTGTGACATGCATCCAACGGTCCTGATTTGTGTTGTGGAGAAGGCTAACGACTAGTTTCATGGATGGGGGTTATAAATATGCATTGGCCAGCCCTTGGGGAGGTCTCTTGGCATTTCTAACACTCTTGTGCATCCTTTGAGCTAAAGCTTCTCCCTCCTACTCATTCTCTCTTGCTTGGTTGCAAATCATAAGTGAGTTTGAGTGATTCGAAGTGCATTTGCATGTGGTGATACATCTAGTGGCACTTGTGAGTCATTTGGCTAGCGATTTCTTGTTACTCTTGGAGAGTACCACTCCTAGCTGGCTTGGAGGATTGTTGGAGGCATTGGGAAGAGTTGGTGATTGTTCTTGCCCACCTCCGGTGTGATTTGTAAGAGGTTCTTGTGCTTGTCCTCGGTGGAGTGCCAAAAGCAACTCTAATACACTGCTCATGTCAATTGAGAGTGGTATCTTGTGGTTCCCTTGTGAGGGACTGCCTTGGGGGGGCAAGTGGCTTGTGAGTCACACCGAAGAACCATCTAGGTGTTAGTTAACACAACTGGTGACGTAGCTTGTCGGTGCACAAGTGAACACCGAGTGAACAAAAATAATTATGTCATCTTGTGTCTTCCGTGATTGGTTCTTCATATTGTGCTTGTTGCCATCTTGATTGATTGGTTATCATCTTGGTGATTGGCAACATCTTCTCTACACCGTTGGTATTGAAATCACCATCCTCTCTTGTATTTACATTCATATCCTATCTTGTGTAGCTTGTGTAGTTTTAGTTATCTAGCTTGTTCACTAGTGTAGTAGTAGTGACTTAGCCCTTTTGTGACATAGAGATCATAAGTTATACTAGAATTATCATTAGGAGGCTTGCTAACCAACTAAGCTAGGTAAAATCATGTTTACACCTTTTGTTATACTAATCAAGTTTTATCTAGTGATTTATAGAATTTTTAATAGACTATTCACCCCCCTCTACCATCTAGGACCTTAAACATGGTATTGGAGCAGTGGTCACCATTTTAGCAAGGCTTAACATCCTTCGGTGTTGAAAAGATGGCTCAAATTGTGTTCAATCATGTGGGGAGAAAACCACCTTTCTTTGATGGCATTAGTTCTTTTGATCATTGGAAGAAAAAGATGAATATGCACCTTGGTTCTATTCATGAGAGAGTGTTGGAGGTCACCAAGAATGACTATATGATTATCAACCCCAACAATCTCACCGATGAAGATAGGGCCAATAGAACTTGTAATAGAATGGCTCTCAACACAATCTACAATGGCATTGACACTAAGATCTTTGAGGGCATCAAGGACTTGGAAACGGCACATGAAGTGTGGACAAGGTTGAATGAAACATATGAGGGCACCAAGGCTGTGAAGAGTGCCAAGCTCTATGGCCTCAAGAGTGAGTTTGAGAACTTCAAGAATAAGGATAATGAAACCATTCTAGAGATGTTTCACCATCTTCAAGTCATTGTGAATGATCTCAAGAGTTTGGGCGACAAGACACATGACCAAGATTTTTGTGTCAAATTCTTGATGAGCTTGCCTTAAAGATTCAAGATGTTGATCATGATGCTTCAAAGAGATGGGCTTGATACAATGAAGCCAAATGATTTGAGGTTTTGACATATGACAAGTATGACAAGCAAGTTGATGAGAAGGACAAGAAGGAGGAAGAGAAGAAGAAGCCAACCGTGCATTCAAGGCCACCTCCTCCAAAAGTAAAGCTCCCATCCTTGATGAAGAAGAAGACAATGGTGAAGAGGGTGACTTTGAGATTGATGATGAGGCACTTGCTCTTGTTGTTAAGAAGATGGGTCACATGTTCATCGAAAGAATAGGCTTCAAGAAGATATTGGACAACTCCAAGAGCAATGAGCAACCAAGAAGATGCTTCAATTGTGATAGCACCGAGCACATCCAAAATGAGTGTCCCTATGAGAAGAAGAAGAAGAACTTCAAGAACAACAAGTTGGACAAGAAGAAGAGAGAAGCAAGGATGACTCTCAAGAAGGGGAAGGACAGTGCCTTTGTGGTCACTTGGGAGAGTGACAATAAAGAAGAAGAAGAAGAGTCGTCCAACAAGACTTTTGCTTCAATTGCTATCAACAAGAAGCCTTCATTGTTCTCTACATCACATTCATGCTTCATGGCTAAGGAGAACAAGGCAATGTATGATGATAGTGATGATGAAAGTGAAACGGAATATGCTAATGATGATAATGATGAACCAACTAAAGAACAACTATATGACTTGATGGAACAAGCTAGAGATATTGCTATTGCCAAGGACAAAGAGTGTAAGAAGCTTTCAATGAAAGTAGAAATACTTGAGAAAGCTCTTAGTGAGCTAATGGCCACTCATGAGAGTCTAAAGGATGACCATGAGAATCTTGGTCAAGCTCATTCAAAGTTTGAAAAGGCTCACTCATTGCTTCTTGAGCAACAAGCAAAGAAGGAGGTTATTGTATCAAGTGATATAGGTGTAACATGTGATATCATCAATGAATCTTTTTATCAACCTATTATCATGCATGAGACTAACCCTTCTTGTAGCTCTTCATCCACCACCACCAACTCTACATCTACTAGTAGTGATGGTTTCACTTGTGATGCATCACTAATGGTTGAGAATGAGACTCTCAAGAGAGAGGTGGATGAGCTCACTCATGCCTTAGGCAAGGCCTATGGTAGTGGGGCCCACTTGTTAAAGTGTTTGGGTAGCCAAAGGTTTTCTCTCAATAAAGAGGGATTAGGCTACAACCCCAATAAGGGCAAGGCGGCTCTTGTAATTCCAAATCCTAGCTTTGTGAAGAGCAATGACCGATATTGCCATAGATGCAAGCAAGTTGGGCACCTAGAGCATAATTGTAACAAAATGAACAAGAACAATAAAAATGTGAATGTTATATCTTTTGATTCTTGTTATGTACTTACCAAGGGTTAAAAGGGTGTGAAAGCTAAGTTTGTTGGTACACCCATTGTTGGCCCAAAGAAGAAGGCAATTTGGGTACCAAAGAGCTTAGTTACAAACCTACAAGGACCCAAGCAAAAGTGGGTACCTAAAACTCATTGATTTGTTTGTAGGTGAATTACAAAGCCAGAGGAAGGCATTGGATCATTGCTAGGGGTGCACTCAACACATGATCGGTACATCAAGAATATTTGATTCTATCAATGATAATCATAGTGGTATTGACTCTATCACATTTGGCAATAACAACAAAGGCAAGGTTATTAGGCTTGGAAAGATTGTAATATCAAATGACATGAGCATTTCAAATGTATTGCTAGTTCAAAGCTTAGACTTCAATCTTCTCTCGGTGGCACAAATTTGTGATTTGGGATTCAAGTGCATATTTGGACCAAATGATGTTGAGGTTGTGAGCATGGATGGTTCTAATGTGATATTCAAGGGATTTAGATTTGAGAACCTCTACCTAGTAGATTTCAATGCTAGTGAAACATCTCTATCAACCTGTTTGATATCAAAATCTAGCATGGGTTGGCTATGGATAGAAGACTTGGTCATATTGGGATGAAACAAATTAAAGAAGCTATTGAGTCATGATCTAGTCAACGTCATGAAAGATGTTGAGTTTAAAAAGGATAGATTGTGTAGTGCTTGTCAAGCCAGGAGCAAGTTGGGAGTGCACATCCAAATAAGAGTACAATGAGCACAAGCAAAGCTTTTGAGTTGTTGCACATGGATCTATTTGGACCAACAACATATTCTAGCATTGGTGGGAATAAATTTGGATTTGTCATTGTTGATGATTTTACAAGATTCACATGGGAGTTCTTTCTTAGTGACAAGAGTGAAGTGTTTGATACATTCAAAACATTTGTCAAGAGAGTTCACAATGAGTTTGAAATCAAGATCAAGAAGATAAGGAGTGACAATGGAAGTGAATTCAAGAATACAAGAATTTATGATCTTTGTGATGACTTTGGCATTGGATATCAATTCTCGGCCAAGTACACTCCACCCTCTAATTGTGTTGTTGAGAGGAAGAATAGAACTTTGCTTGATGTGGCTGGGACTATGCTTAATGAATACAATGTGAGTCACAAGTTTTGGGATGAAGCAATCAACACAGCTTGCTATTCAATCAATAGGCTCTATTGTCATCCATTGCTTGAGAAGACCCCATATGAACTACTTCATGGAAGAAAACCCAATATTGCATTATTTAGAGTATTTGGTTGCAAATGCTATATCTTGAAGAAGGGTACAAGATTGGGAAAGTTTAATTCTAGATGTGATGAAGGGTTCCTACTCGGATATTCAACTACAAGCAAAGCTTATAGAGTATGGAACAATGCTAGTGGTCTCATTGAAGAAGTCCATGATTTGCAATTTGATAAAACCAATGGGTCCCAAGATGAGGAAGATAACTTAGATGATGTTGGTGGACCTCAGTTGGTAGAACTAATGAAGAACATGGACATTGGGGATATTAGAGCAAGGCAAGTGATTGAGGTTAATGATAACAAAGATCAAGTACTCACATCACCCATCAAGCAAGCTAGCAACTCACAAGCTCAAGATCATCATGCTAGTTTATCTCAAGAAGACAAGCCAAATGATCAACCAAATTCAAGCAACCAAGTTGAAGTGCTCCAACCCACTCACATTGCAAGAGATCACCCAATTGATAGTGTTATTGGTGATATTAGAAGTGGTGTGCAAACAGGATCTAGTGATTTGTGAGCATGCATCATTTGTGTCAACCAAAGAACCTAAGAAGACTGATGAAGCATTGAAGGATGCTGATTGGATCATGGCAATGCAAGAAGAGCTCAACAACTTCACTAGAAATGATGTTTGAGAGTTAGTTGAGAGACCTCAAGATTATAATATCATTGGAACCAAATGGGTATTCAAGAATAAACAAGATCAAGATGGCATAGTGGTGAGAAATAAAGCAAAACTAGTTGCACAAGGTTACACTCAAATAGAAGGTCTTGACTTTGGAGAAACATATGCACTGGTGGCAAGATTGGAGGGAATTAGAATCTTATTAGCCTATGCTTGTGCCCATGATATCAAGTTATATCAAATGGATGTAAAGAATGCATTTCTCAATGGGATCATCAATGAGCTAGTATATATTGAGCAACCTTCCAGATTTGAAGATGACAAGAAATCCAACCATGTGTACAAGTTGAAGAAGGCACTATATGGCTTGAAGCAAGCACCTAGAGCATGGTATGAGAGGCTAAGAAATTTCCTTCTCTCAAAGGGATTCATAGTGGGAAAGGATGATACTACTTTATTCATCAAGAAGATTGAAAATGACATATTCATTATGCAAATCTATGTTGATGATATCATTTTTGGGTCAACCGATGAGGAGTATTGCAAGGAATTTAATGAAATGATGGCCAAAGAATTTGAGATGTCCATGATTGGTGAACTTAGGTACTTCCTCGGACTTCAAGTTAAGCAATTGAAGGAAGGCACCTTTGTGAGTCAAGAAAAATACATCAAGGACATGTTGAAGAAGTTTGGCATGCTAGATGCAAAGGCAATCTCAACTACAATGGGCACCAATGAAGGACTTGATAGTGATGTTAGTGGCAATATGGTGAATCAAAAGGAATATTGGTCTTTGATTGGAAGTCTACTCTATGTCACCGCATCAAGGCCGAATATCATGTTTAGTGTATACATGTGTGTAAGATATCAAGCCTCACCTAGAGAAAGTCATCTCAAGGCCACAAAAAGAATATTAAGTTATTTGAAGCATACACAAGATGTTGGACTTTGGTACCCCAAGGGGTCACAATTTGAGTTGATTGGATAATCGGACTCCGACTATATATGGGGATGCAAAATTGATAGAAGAAGCACTCGTGGTGCATGTCAATTTCTTGGAAGATCACTAGTATCATGGTCCTCAAAGAAATAATATAGTGTGGCAATATCTACCATCGAAGTCGAATATGTTAGTGCGGGAGCATGTTATGCACAATTGCTATGAATGAAATCAACTTTGAAGGACTATGGATTCAACTTCAAGAATATACCATTGTTTTGTGACAATGAAAGTGCAATTAGAATGATACAAAACCTAGTCCAACATGGAAGATCAAAGCACATTGACATAAGGCATCACTTCATAAGGGATCATCAACAAAAGGGTGATATTTCAATTAAAAGTATTGGCACCGATGATCAACTTACCGATATATTCTCCAAGCCACTTGATGAGAAAAGTTTTTGCAAGCTAAGGAATGAGATGAACATTCTTGATTTCTCAAACATGAGTTGAATGCACCCCACCCACTTATTGACATGCTTCTCCTTCGACTATGCAAGGTAAAGTTGCAATGACATGTCATCATGAGATATTAGGACTTGCTAGATCATGTAGACATACAAGTTGCATCCTAAATGCATTCATGAGAAATCAAATGAATTTGATGGATATATAGCATCACTATTGCTCCTATGATTGATTTGATCTAGTGATTATATATGCCATGTTTGTGAGCTTGAAATCCTAGTGTTGAATCTAGAATATTTGCAATAAGTATTTAATTCAACATAGGCAAGATAACCCTTCTAGTGAGGTGTGAAGAAGCTTGTCTTTGGTTCAAACTAAATTAAATATCTTTGGCATGTAAGCTAGATGAGACCAAATTTGATAAATTTGATTCTACCTCATCAAAAGAACTAATGAAACTTACTCTCCACAATTTGACCATACCTTTTTAATAATCAATGACTGACAAAGGGGGAGAGATAAGTCATAAAGATATGCCATTAGAAAGGGGTAAATTAAAATTTTATGAAGAACACAAGTAGGGGGAGCAAGCTCATGAACAATTTGTTGCATTTGATTGTGCCTTAATCATATGACTTGCTCTTACACATGTATTTCAATTCATATACATGCTTGTGTAATGTAATGCTAGTCTAGAATTTGAATGATGAAATGATCCACTAGCATGAATAGGTTGTAACTAGACATGTTTAGTTTTACATGTGAATCAAGAGCCTTTGCTATAATGTTCATCTCATGGGTTTCTTGAGTGTTGATGCATGTCTAGTGCAACAATGGTGCTAAGGATGGTGTAAAAGGCAACTCCGATTGGTATCACGCTTCAAAGGTCCATTTTTTACACCTTAGCATCATTTTGGTAGAATTACTCTCCCACAATTATCATATCCATACATATGTGCAAAGCTTTCAATCCAAACTCTATGCACATATGTAGGGGGAGCTAATCCTACCAAAACCAAATTTTTGATGATTCTCCAAATCTTATTCATGATTCAAATTGCTTAGACAAGCATGACAAGTTCAAAATCTTTATTATAAAATCATCTTTGTGAGGTTGTCATCAATTACCACAAAGGAGAAGAATGAAAGTCCCTAGTTTGGTTTTGGATAATTGATGAAACCTAGGACTGACCTTTGATCTAAGTGGATGATTCAGATAAGGTGGTCCTTGCCAAGTGGAGCTCATTGTAAATGGGTCATGACATGGAATTGTGTAACTAGAAGGTAAAGATCAAGATGGGGCTTGGCTCAATGGACCATGTGAAAGTGTGAAGGGCAAGTCGAGGCTTGAAGTGAGGGACCATGCAAGGTGAAGCTTAGGCAAGACTTGGCACCGATGGATCGACCAACGGTGAAGAGCATGTAAGATCGAGATCGATGCACCAAGATGGTTACATGATGACATGGAGTGTCACGTGTCATATGAAGACTTGGCGGTTGATGGAAAAGCAAAATAGGCTCAAGTCAAGGTATAACTTATAGGGTCATTTTGTTTTGCATTCAAGACACCATAGAGGGCGTGAGTGGTTTAGGATCGATCGCCAAACTATGAAGAGGGGAGATCTTCGGTAATTCAGTTCACGGGTGCCACTAGGTCTATCATTTCAAGTGAATGCATTAGGATCTAGTGCGTGATGGAAAATCCTTTGGAAAATGTTATGAAAATGCTAACACACAAGCACATGGAGATGTACACTTGGTGGTATTGGCACATTTGCAAGGGAGACAATGTTGAAGTTCATTGTGATCAACTTGGAGAAGAGAGAAAGGTTTGGAAAACTTCTTTGATCCTTAATTATTGGGATCAAGAGGATATGTGGGTTGTGTAGTCCTCTAAGTAATCTTTCCAACAAGTCTAAGAACATCAAAAATGGAGTTCGGAGCTAAGAGATATCTCATTTTATTGCAGGGTAGTCTGCTGCTCTGTAGAGCGTTGGACACTAAGCATTGGACGCGTCCATAGAGGAGCGTTGGACACGTCCTACATGTTGAATGGAGCGACGGATGCATCCATCGAGCACCGGACGCAACTCAGTGTTGTTGGCCGGTTTGGAGGGAGCGTCGAACGCCGGGAGGTCACGTCCAACGGTGAGCGTTGGACGCCCGACTCCGCGTCCGGCGGTGTCCAATGGTCGAATTTTAAATGCTCGTGATTTTGTATAGCGTCGGATGCATCCTGTGATGAGCGTTGGACGCGGCCAACGTGTGTATTTTGGGCGGTTCGGCATGGAGGCTTGGCGCACTAATTTGTATAGGATCGGACATGCCCGACGCAGGGCGTTGGACGCGTCCAACGGTCCTGATTTGTACAAAACTAGGCTAGGCAAAACCGCGTTTATGCCTTTTATTATACTAATCTAGTTTTATCTAGTAGTTTTTAGAATTTTTAATAGGCTATTCACCCCCCTCTAGCCATCTAGGACCCTACAAAGGGTACAAGAAATTTCCATCAACTTTCTTGAATTTGGAGAATCATATGACAAAAAGACTACAATTGTCGACACAGATTTCTCCGCAACGATTACTGAAATCCTCAAAAATGATACAGATCCTAAGATCATGGCAGAGTGCAAACAGCGCTCGGACTGGAATCAATGGAAGGATGCAATCCAAGTAGAAATATCCTCGCTCACTAAAAGGAAGGTATTCTCTCAAGCAATACCTACACCTCCCAGATTATTTCCTATGGGATTCAAATGGGTTTTTGTTCGAAAGCGGAATGAGAACAATGAGGTGGTGAGATACAAAGCGAGGCTAGTAGCACAAGGGTTCACGCAAAGACCCGGCATTGATTTCGATGAAGCATATTCTCCAGTCATGAATGGAATTACATTCTGATACCTTATATCTCTGGTCGTACAAAATCATCTATCTATGCAGTTGATGGACGTAGTAACTATATATCTCTATGGGTCACTTGATTCGGACATATATATGAAGGTTCTTGATGGAATCTCTATACCAAATCAGAACGCAAGTCGCAACATGTATTGTGTAAAGCTTCAAAAGTCACTCTATGGCTTAAAGCAGTCAGGAAGGATGTGGTACAACCGACTTAATGAATACCTTATGCAGAAGGGATACACTAACAGTGATGATTGCCCATGTGTCTTCATCAAAAGATCCCAAACAGGATTTCACTTTATATATCATTGGCAATCAGCAAGATATTGATGAGGCATGCAAACATCTAAATATGGAGTTCGAGTTGAAGGATTTAGGCAAAATCAAATTTTTCTTAGGCCTACAGCTTGAGCACCTTTCCAACTAGAATCTTTGTGCATCAATCTGCCTATGCCCGAAAAGTATTGAAGAAATTCAATATGGACAAAGTATATCCGATCAAAACCTCCATGGTTGTTCGATCTTTAGAAATGAAGACCGATCAATTCAGGCCACAAGATGAGGGGGAGGAAATTCTGGGACCTCATGCCCATATCTTAGTGCCATTGGAGCGCTGATGTATCTAGCCAATAGCACAAGGCCTAACATTGCATTCGCAGTGAACTTGCTTGCTAGACACAGTGCTGCTCCCACCAAAACATGGACAGGAGTAAAACAAATCCTCAAATATGTTAATGGCAAAAGAGATCTTGGACTCTTTTTTAAAAGAGGACCAAATTCCGATTTGATTGGATACACTAAAGCTGGCTATCAATCTAATCCCCACAATGGCAGATCACAAACAGGCTTTGTGTTCTTACACAATGGAACAGTCGTCTCATGGATGTCCTCCAAACAAACTTTGATGACAACATTCACAAATCATTCTGAAATAGTTGCACTATATGAGGCTTCACGTGAATATGTATGGCTTCATAAAATGATCAACCACATACAACAGTCTTGTGGTATTGGCGCTATCACAGCATGAACCATTATCTATGAAGATAATGCAGCTTGTGTTACACAGATGGAGACAGGCTACATCAAAAGCAACATCAACAAGCATATCTCTCCTGAGTTGTTTTATCCTCATGAATTATAATAGAACGGAGAAATAGATATCTTAAAAATCAAATCATGTGACAACCTCGCTGATTTGTTCACTAAGTCCCTACCAGCTTCCTCATTTGAGAAATGTGTCAAAGAAATTGGTATGCGGCGACTTAGAGAGTTGCAAAGTTCTGGGGGAGAAATTCCCTATACTTTGGCCTGTCCAAAACCATCATATTGCACTCTTTTCTCTTCATAAGTTTTTCCTCACAAGGTTTCTCATAGAGAATTTTTAATGAGGCAATATTAACATAAAGCATATGTCATATTCCTTATTTTCCCTCACAGGGGTATTTAAGGGAATATCAAAGACATATATTGCTCTCTAAACTACATGTGTTTTTCTCCTGAAAAGGTTTTCTCATAAGTTTACAATGAGGCAATAATCATTATATGCTATACCTTTCTCCTTCTTTTCCCATTGGGTTTTAAGGAGTTTTTCATAGCATATCCACATGTATTTTTCTTCGTTTTTATCCTACAGGAATTTTTAGAGGAACAATACCATACATTGATCTCAAGGACGAATTTGATCAAGGGATCGTTACAATTATCTCGTGAGAAAGATATTTCCCAAAGGGATGATCTCATCGTATATTGAATTCTCCTTCAAATCCTCTCACACAGCACGGAAGGAAGTTCCCCCCTCGTACGTACGATATTCGTGGGTAAGGAAGCCTTCCCCGTGAAGGACTCCCCACGAGTCCTTCTCCATGAATATCATAACATGGAGGATGCGACTTCTCTCCACAGACGAGAATCGTGGTTCCGTGGCGACGGAGTTTCCTCCGTAACTTCTCCTTTACTACCTCTATAAATTATAACCCATGATCCATGAATGAGATAACACAGTTCTCTCTACATCTTTGTGTCGTTCTTTACGTTACTCGCAACAGCGTCATCATCATGTGTCGCTGTTTCCAAGACGCGCGCTGCTGGCGGCCACCGCCAGGTCAAAGTAAAAAATGTAACGCGTAGGCCATGCGCACGGCATGTGACCCTCTAATGCTTGCAGCCATGGACTCCGGCCGGCCGGGCCGGGTAGGTTGCAATTGCGACTATGTAGCTAGCTAGCTCACCGCACCGGCAGGCATGGCGGCTGCGTGGCGAGGAGCATGTTGGTCGGCGTTCGCATCCACCAACCGTGGCGGCGATCCTGTACAGCCAGTTCGTCACCCAGTTCTTACGCCACCACCGGAACCTGGTCTGCTTGATCACAGCTACTACGACAACTGTGGAGCCAGCAGCACCGCTTCAGGTACCACCCTGTCCAACACCACCACCTACGCACCCAGCACCGCCGCGTCGTCCCTTCGTTTCCATTCACCACCACACCGGCGGCGGCGTCACGGACGAAGAGAAGACGACGAAGCGGGAGCATATATCAGGGACCTCATCATCCACGGATCCCGTGGTGGATGTGGAGCGGCTACGACCACTACCGGCGACGGCGGCGGCAGCAGCAGCAGCAGCGCACTGGGCAGGTGGCTGTCGGAGCTGCAGGTCAGCTGGGTTCTCCGCCTCGCCCAGCTGGACGCCGCGTCGACGGGGAGGACCTTCGTGTCGCGGCGACTCCAGCACACCGCACGCAGCTGGGTCCTAGCTTTGCACGCCATCAGCAGGTCCATCGTTAGCTTTACTGGATCTGGATGGTGCAGTGGCCAGGACCAGGAGGAGGAACAAGCTTTGCCCTGGCCACCTGCTTCAGAGCTCGTAGGGTTCTTTGCAGCAACCTTCTTGCTCATGCTCCCTTTCGTCGATGCCATCGTGGCACTGGACGACGTCATTAGCCCTGCTAGCACTAGCAGTGATGACCATGGCCATGGTGGTGCCTTTTCTAGCAATAAGGGTGCAGTGGCCCACTGGCTCACAAGTTCAAGACACTGATAGATGTCCGTGATGCTCTCTCCGGGGTTTCGGAACAGATATAGCTCTGGCACTCGTGCCTCAGCTCCTGTTCGTCATCAATCGACGTAGAAGCAGCGAGGATAAGCGGGGAGATGAGAAGCTTGTTGTTGGCGAAGCTGGACAAGGCCATGAGGAACACAAGAGACTGCATCAGGACTCACTTCATGTCCTTAACGATGGACGGCCATGGCCATGACCATGCGGCGTCAGAACTGCATCCATCACCTGACATTCATGTTGCCACTCAGTTTGCAGTAAGCTACATCATTGTGCTATCGACTATTTTAAGATGCAACCGATCTTCAGTGGATACTCATACTGCATATGTAGCATCTTTGTCTCTCGGTGAGAATAATACCAGTTCTTCCACCAATCTGAACATTGTGATCATCCGTTCCCTAGAAGAAAGCCTTACCAGAGTGTCGCAGTTATTCACGGATCAGAGCCTCAGGTTCCTATTCCTGGCCAACAATTTCTACTTCCTATGGCACCAACTGCTCTCTCAAAATCTACTTTTGGATGTCACAATGGATGCCCTGGCTCATAAGATTGACAGTTACATAAACAGTTACCTGCAAGTATCCTGGACGCCTGTGTTGAAGCCCTTGCATAGTCATTCACCTTGTTGCTTTTTCTTTACAAGATACTCAGCACAGCGCAAGTTCTTGTTGGAGTTTGAGAAGACCTACGCTGCGCAGAAACTCTGGAAGGTTCCAGACCCAGAGCTAAGGTAAGTGCTGCGAACAACCATCGTCGATAAAGTCATTTCAGCCTTCACAAAGTTATTGGAGGATGGAGGCGTCAGCGCTTCAAGAGTCATCATTAGTCCCGAGAGCTTGCAGGAGATGTTGCAAGAGTTATTTGAAGGATAAATAACCGGTGCACCACAAGTTACCAACATTCAGTTAGTATTGCTTGCATCTATGTCCATCGTTTCATTGTGGTTTTAAATGAGAAATGATCTTAAAACGACTTGACTTATGGGGATCGAGCTGGCGACTAAAAGTTAAAGCACTACAAGTAATAATTCTGTTTTGGCCGCTATAACTTTTTCAAATTTGTAGCTGAGGTATTCAGTTCAATATAATGCAGATCTCGCTCTCTATATGGAAAAATTGCAGTAAGACAAGAGCAGGATTCTGATTTGAGCAATTAGCCCCTGTATTCGCTGCTAATGCGTATGTTCCTACACTTCCTGGAGCAGTGTAATTTGCAATCCACATGGAAAGACTGTACCAAAACAATGGAAAGCGCAAATGGACCCCTATCTCCGGCCGGCGACCAAGCTCCGAGGTCCGATCGAGCGGCGGGAGATACGGAGGTTGAAGACCATTTGCGCTGTTGGGCTATGTGGCCAACAAGGCCCAATGGCCCTTCATCACTCTTACCTGTTCAGCCCACACAGGCACACAGTCCACCGTTTGGCCTCTTGTCCAAGACTGCCCACAACGTTGGCAAATGCCGGTGCCGAGTTATGAAAGAGAAGGCCGAAGCACCGGCTCATCCCATTGTAGAGAGTGGTGCCAAGTTCAAAAAAGCAAGCACCGTATCAAGTAGCTGCCCCGGTGCCAAGTAAATAAAAAATTACTTTCACTGCTGTTTGAAGTACAGAGCGTACTGCTAAAAGGGTGCAGCTTGTACTTTTGGCACTCATGCTTGCTTTGAGGCACATTGTGTAAAGATGCAGTGCACTCGGCATCGGAGGACGTGGCGTACGGATATTTTTTTTCCGCCTCAGCTACACTGTGGGTAGTCCTAGGGCGCAGAAGCAGGAGGCAGCCAGGCAGGGACGCACGCGCATGGGGCGGGCAGTCGCGGTCGCTCGGGTCAGGCGCTCGGCAGCGGCCTCCAAGGTGGCTCAGCTGACGGTAGCGGTGGCCTCCAAGGCGGCTCGGCGGTGGCGCTCAAGCCTCAAGCCACAAGGGCTAGGCGGAGGTGGAGGCAGCCGGCGGTACGGAGCGGCCAAAGCGCCAGGCGCTAGTGGCCAGCGCGCTGCGCCTGCGCGCCATCCCTACTCTACTCTGTGGAGTGTGGGCTGGTCCGCTGTTGATTTTTTCCCTTTTTCTGTGATTGTTGAATACTTGAATTGGTCACTGGTGTGTGATGGACGCTGATGGATGGGGGAGGAGATGAAGCTGTGGAGACAAGAAAGGAAGCGAGAGCCGGTGATAGGTCTAACAGAGGCATGGCGAGTAGGCCGGCAGCTCCAACTCCATTGAGCCAAAAGCAGTATAAGAAGCTAGGTATTGCCATTAATTTTCCTAAAACATGCTTAACACATGTTTCATTAAGAAATTTAGAAACATACGGGTCCTGCATCACATCACAGCGAGATGCCATTAGTGATGGGATTGAACACAAACAAAAGGCACCGCAGGGCGGTGGAACGCACACTGGTTTGATTAACTAAGGACTAATTGTACGACTAAATAGCTGGGTCAGTGCTGCCTGCTAGACTAAATCTGACACGGGAGGAACTCTACCCATGCGTGCTCCAGCCATCGAGAATAGCTCACGCATGGCGGCCTGCTTGGAGGCGGAAAGCGGCCCGGTAAACGTTTCATGGAACTTCACCACAATGGCCGCATCTGGCATCTGCGACCTGTTCGCTAGCCTACATGTCCACTCGTTGAGAAGGACGCGCTTCGTCTGCTTCTCTGGGTTGGGGTCGTGGTGGATGGACTTGGCAGCTAACCTGTCAATGCACCTTAGACGAACTCAGAGTCATCAAGACGCGATACACGCAGGCGCGGGGGGATGCGATCAGCGATTCCTCCAGTGGTAGCTTCAGGGATGCAATGAAATTCTGAAAGGAGCACTACGGGAAAACTGGACTTTGCCGTGTGTCTTAAACTTTGTCGTGTGTAATTTATCGTGGCACACGGCAAAGTTAAATTTTATCGTGTGTGACACACGGTAAAATACTGCACACGACAAAGACGTTTTGCCGTATGTATTGCACACGACAAAGTTTATTTTGCCGTGTGCAATGCCAAGCCACACGGCAAAGTTGGCCGTGCCGTTACGGTGTCCACCTGCCGTCAAACTTTGCCGTGTGCCACGCCAAAACACACGGTAAAATAAATATTTTGCCATGTGCAGTAAAAAACACACGGCAAAATATAATATTTTGCCCTGTGCCATGCCTCTGCACACGGCAAAATATATTATTTTGCCGTGTGCTTTTAGGCCTGGCACACGGCAAAATATATTTTGCCGTGTGTTTTTAATTGCACACGGTAAAATATTTATTATTTTTTTTGATTTTAGGTCTAAATTTTTTTTGAAGCTTTGTCATAGTATGTATGACTTATTTTTAAAAAAAGATTCATTTTTGACTTTTTTAATATATTTAATTGATTTATTTCATTTCATTGATTTTTTTAAAATATTTCAAATATGAACTGCAGCTACATGGAATATTGAAATTTGGTCTTTTAAAAAATGATATTCATGATTGTTGGTGTATGTTTTGGTCGTGTCCAGGAGGTCGCATGAAATCTTGACCATCTAGTTGACGTAACATGTCGAGACACGTGCGGGACAAGTGATTTAGAATCATATAAAATCCAAACAAAGGCCAAAATTCATGAAACTTGGCGAGTTGTCATGTCATCGCATGTGTAGTCTACGATAAAAGATTGAGAAGATTTCGAGTAAGTTATAACGTTCGATGTATAAAATCCAGACATCTCCACATGCCTAGCATCACATGTATAAAATTCAAGCAGGCTCTTGTACGAGATGTCATTTATCTATTCTAATGCTCAATTTTGTCTGATTTCTAATCATCTAGTCGTCTTTCTCGCAGGAGGCAGAACACCCTGGCGTGCCGATGTCGGAGTTTGGGGCATGGGTTGTGTCCCACATGGGCCGGGTGAAATCCGGTGTCATCTTCAACCCAGATGCACCTGCCGAGGCTTACTCTGACCCGAGCGTCCACGCCAAGGTCAAAGACTACACGGAGGCGGTTAGAACGCTTCGTAGCCCAGATCACAATCTGAGCACTGAGCCTCTTGAGACAGAGGTGATCGTGAGTTTGGGGGAAGGCAGGAAGCACGGGAGGTTGTGGATTGCAAACTCCGCCGACTCCTCGAGGTCTGCACCCTCTCTCTCCGACGTGAGGTCACGGAGCACGGCCACGAGCCTTGCCATACGTGCACGGCCTACTCCAACGATGTCACGGGTGGAAGAACTTGAGGTAATTCCGGTTTCACTCGTACCTTGAACATTACACACATTCATCCTATTTGCAATACTGAAATATGTGATTGAAACACAGCAGGCTCGGCTGGAGGAGACGCAGAAGCAGATAGCGGAAATGTATCAGATGATCCAAAACATGGCATCCGGTGGCACACCTACCGCTCCGGTTTTCACTCCTGTAAGTATGGAAGTTTAATGCCTTCGTGTTGTTGGGATTGTTGGCCTTCGTGCCGTTGTGATTTTCGGCCTATGTGCTGTTGTGACTGTCGGCCTTCGTGCTATTGGGATTGTCGGCCTTCTTGTCGTTGTTTCTTGCAGGTTGGAAACCTCCCGGTGCAGGGGAGGTGCTGTCGAAATTTTCAATTTTAAGTCTAACACATACAATCTCTTCTCTTTTGTGCAGCCTCCTTCGACGGGTTCAAACTTTCCCGCAACGGTGTCACCGACGGCTGATGCCGTCAACCCTTCACCGCAATCCGATCAACCACCGAGGCCACAGTTGCAGTCTCCGTCGCCGCCGTAGTAGGGATGTAGAACTGTTTGATGTAACTTGTGATGTTGAACTTTGATGGACTTAATAATGAAGTTGTGATGTTGAACTTTGGTGGATTATCGATGGATTTCTGATATATGTGTGTGCTTTTGATATATAATACATGTTGCTTATATATATATCATTATTGATGTACTTATATATATATAAATATATATAAGAAAATAAAAAATAATTTTGCCGTGTGCCTTTGGGGAAGCACACGGCAAAATATTAGAAAATTTTGCCGTGTGTCTTGGTTGGCACACGGCAAAATATTAGAAAACTTTGCCGTGTGCCTTGGTTGTCACATGGCAAAATATTAAAAAACTTTGCCTTGTGTCTTGGTTAGCACACGGCAAAATATTAGAAAACTTTGCCGTGTGCCTTGGTTGCCACACGGCAAAATATTAAAAAACTTTGCCGTGTGCCTTGGTTGCCACACGGTAAAATATTAAAAAACTTTACCGTGTGCAATGTTGACACACGGCAAAATATTAGTTAACGGTCGCTGGCGTGACGGGAGAAAAAACTTTGCCGTGTGCCAAGCCACGCACACGGCAAAGTTTCTATATATTTTGCCGTGTGCAACACACGGCAAAGAAGCTTTGTGGTGCAGAATTTTACCGTGTGCACTTTGCCGTGTGTTGCACACGGTAAAATATTTTGCCGTGTGCAATCCTACCTTTGCCGTGTGTAATTGCACACGGCACAGTCCCGGTCTGCAGTAGTGGAGGTCGCGGGCACTATAAGTGAACCGACAGCTGCCGCTGCCGGCTGAGCGCTCATGACTTGGGCCACATCATCGGCCACGGGCACAACAGTGGAGGGCGCAGAAGTTGATCGCTGGACAACAGGGCTCGGCAGTGCATCGGACAGTGCTAGAGCGACCTGCAATAGTGCCTGGGTAGCAATCTTCTCTACCTCCACCATTGTCGCGACACGAGGAGAAGCAACCTGAGCAGCATGTTCATTGTTTTCCTTGTTGCATCACGATTCCTCTAGATCCTCGGCCACAGGTTGTAGTGCATCCTCTAGCCCGAGTCCAGACGCGGAGGTGACGGCATTTCAACCTCCAACATGCCACAGTTGTGGCAGAACCGTCCAAATCATATGGTCCACATACACCTGTCATTGTCTTAAAGACCTCTGACCACTATGCATGGAAACCATATAATTCTGGTAGTTTATCGGGTGTCCTTGGGGAACCCTGAATCATCCACGATTTCAAGTTTCCACAGGATCATAACACAATATTACAACAATTGATAAAAAATATATTACATCAAAGTTTAACAAACAAAAGTTTAACAAACAAAAGTTTAACAAACAAAATTATTACAAACCTTAAATTCTTATCATTAAAATAAGTAGTAGGGTAGCATGACCTACTCAACTTTATTCGATATAGCTTCATCTTGCCCATGGATGAAAGTATAACATATCTACTCCTACCTTTCATGCTCTTCTAGAACCGTCATGCGGCAGGGGCAAAAGCCTAACTATTGCTGGGGTTTACCTGCAACAGGGGTTAACAAACCCCGAGTACAAAGGTACTCAGCAAGACTTACCCGACAAAAGAAAAGACTCCAAGGAAATGCTAGCTTATAGGGATTCAAGGTAAGATTTTAGCAAGAATCAAGAGTAGCATTCGCAGAAAAGCTTACTAAAATGAATCCTTACTTTCAAATTTTAGCTCAACATTATATCATTTATGATATCCATTTCATGTCAATTCTAGGTCAAGCACTTTTGAGTTCATCTCATTCCATCCATTCTCATCATAAAATGCTACAATGAGTGGTCGGAGGGTTGAGTCTCCATAACCAAGGAGCAATGATAATTCAAATCGATTATACCCAGCTGGTAATGCCTAACCACATGACATATGCAGGTCCCAGACCTACATATATCAACCTTCACTCAAATCCTCCAAAATGCGAACCAGTCCGCACTACCCAAGAGCACAGTACTCCACCGTCCTACCCCATTCCAGTAGGGTGGGTACAAGCTACTCCCGCCATCTCCCACGCCCACAGTGTGCGGTTTGTGTTTTCACATAATGGAATAGCCAAGATATCGGGCTTACCGGAGTATGTGGCTAGTTGCAAAGTCCCAACCACAATAGGCCTACATTGAACGATCCTTAATCGACACAGGCGAAAGCACTACAGGGAGACTCCATTCTTGATGCAAGCCACCCACCTGGTCTCAAATTAAATTCATCATCATCATTAACCCTTAGGTCCTTCTCTTAGTATAGAACAATTGTGAAACATAAACTCTTATTAACTAAGCATGGCTAAGCAGCATCTATGTATCATAAATTAAAGGGTGACAAGGATAGTCAATGAAATATCAAGGCACGCATGCAACAATAGGTTTCCAACCATTTCCTAATTTACCTAATGCACTATTTTATGAGAATTAAAGTGTAACAAACATTTGTACAATACAAGGAATTGGTTAAATGCTCTGGGGCTTGCCTTGGTTAGTAGAGGTGTTAGGTTCCTCTGATGAACCACAGATGTCAAATCCCACCTCCACTGAGGGATACTCCTTCTCGAGAACTTAATCAATGGTCGCTTCCTCGCCTTCAGTCACTACACGTGATAATGATGCGTGCTCAACATGATGAAGTATTAAACATGATGCATGATGGATGCAGATCATAATAGAATTGACAATTGAATACAACTTTCCTTCACGATAAAGTTGCAAGCCAACAAAACCAACTTATCACTTACATCTAGAATTGCATTAAGTTGTTTATTTATTTCATAAAGCAAGTTATTCCGTGGTATATGAAAATGACTACCCTTCTCTGGAACAACAATGACTCATGTGATCAAAAGCCAAAAATCAAAACAAAGCAAACAAGTCCAAGGGTTAGCCCTAATCATCCTTTTCTTAATTAATTAATTAAGCATAAAATAAGAATTTATTCAAACATTTCAAATTCATCCATTTTTTTGTAGAGGTAGGTATCGTCATAAAACAACCACAAAACAATTTTCATAATTTTTGGATTAATATTTTAATTTTAAAAATTCATGAAAGGTTCATTTATTAATTAAAATAGGTAATTTGTAAACATGCAAAAACTATTTATTTTCCAAGTTTCATATTTTTTCTTGGTATAGTACATAATGAAGAGGCTACAAAAATATTTTCATAATTTGTGGAGCTCTAATTATGTTTTTATGAATTTTACAAGAATCAAAACATTTAAATATTTTCTACAAAAGAGAAAATCATTTTCCTTCTGGCTGACAGGTCGGTCCCACCGGTCAAGTACAGTGCCACCGCGCTGACCACAGCGACCACTGGCTTTGACCTGCATTTCCTCGCCATCGGAAAGGTCACCACCTACACGACCGGGACGACATCGCGCATCGATCTAGGGCGTTGATCACACGAGTTAGAGCACGGCTCGTGCACAGCTATGGCCATGGTGGCTCGGCGGCAAACGGCACGATGGCGTGGCAGCGGACTGGCCGCTGCGGTGCTTGGCTGCCCCAGATAGGGTTCGTGAGGGCATGGCAGAGCTCACCGTGACTTTCTCGGCGTGTCGATTGAAGCGGAGGCGGTGCCGGCGCGGCTGCCGGCGGTGAAGAGCGGACCCGGCGGCGCGAACCGACGTCGAGGTCGCGTTCTGGCGCCTCTGGAGCTCGACTGCGAAAACGGTTTGACCGGTCAGCACCACCGCTCCACAAGGAAGCTGGAACAAGAAATAGGTGGAAGAGGGAGTAGCTGTAGGGGCTCGCCATGGCGAGGACGCCCACGGCAGCGCTCCGGCCAACCGTGGAGAAGAACGGTGGGCGCAGTCGATTCCGGCTATGAGAGGCCGCGCGAGCGGGCTCAACGGACGTGCAAGGACGAGGCAGAGCTGGCTGCAAAGTGGAGCAGGTGGAGATTGAGCGTGCGTGGCGAATTTTTGCCGTTGAAGCAGCGGCGGCCGGCGGTGACAAAGAGGAAGAAAAGAGAGAGAGAGCTCGCTGGCGCGGTTATATGGCCGGGGTCGCGAAGTCGGGCACGCCAGGACCTTGACAGGCTTGGCCACGCGGCCAGGAGCGCGGCCTCGCGCGTGAACAGAGAGGGGAGAAGAAGGAAATGACGTCACGGTCACTGTAGCAGCAAGATAGATTTTCTTCCTTCTCAAATTACTTCAAAATTCGCATCAGAACTTCAAAATATCCAAAAATAAAAGTTGTTCAAAATTTTATATTCTACTACTTTTCTTTTTGGACCAATATCAAATGCTAAGTATTTTTGAAAGTAAGTTTTCAAATTTGGATTTTGAATTTAGGGTTTATAAAATGATTAATTTGAAATTTGGTAATTAATTAGAGGTAAACCGTCATTCAAACTTCATAATTATTAGTGAAATCAATTCAATGGTTATGCTGCATTTTAATTTCTGATTTGTAAATGATAATAATTATTAGAAACTATATAGCAGTCTCATTTAATTGTATCTATTGGTTTGCAGGTTTGGCAATAAAGTCTCATTTAATTATTAGGTTGTTGATTAACCTTGAGACATTCATTTTACATGTGCGAAGAGTTGATGGTAAATTATCTGGACTAGGGAACAAAAATTCTACTATGTGCTTTTCATGTGAAAGGTAATCATGTTCAAACTTCTGTATCATTTGTTTGCTGAATTACATATTAGGGACGCCTGCAGAAACAGGAGTATTCTTACGTCTGGTGGTCCTTTGGAGGTGGTGTATCAGAAATAAAAAAGAAGGCATGCACACATATCAAAATATGAGGTGATTCATTTTTACGAAAACATGAGGTGATTCGTAAGCATGAAAAACAGAAAAGGCACTGAACAACTCACGGCATGAAGCGTCGGTGTAGACTGTTCACTGTCTGAAACCAATGTCAGTCCCACTCCCAACAGCCTTGCCATTATTGCCATCTGGAGGAGCACCACTCCCTCCCGGAGTGGCAGCAGTAGTAAATATCACGCGGACCATACGGCGCCACAACAGAAGTAACAAAACCTGATAGTTCTTTTGCTGCCTGTAGTAACTGCTGAGTGTGACTGCGAAGCTGGATCTCCGCGAAACGATCTTAACGATGTCAGCTGGCAGCTGATTAGCAGGTGTGGCTGTCCTCAGAACTTGCTGAACTGGTTTTCTGGCAATGTGACGGGGCACGTCACCAAAGCAAATCATTTCAGCCTCATCGGTGCCATCAAGAGCAATGAAACAGAGCTTGTACCTTTTTTTACAACAGGAACGATGGTTTAGTTTTTCACACAAAACAGTAGAGGAATAGACACCTTGGACATGCACATACTTGAACCTAGATGAGCAGGAATTGCATCTGTAGCCAGTGCCATCCGCAACACAGGACTTACAGCACCTATTGCAAGATGCAAACCACCATGATGTATTTGGAACCAAGTGACCAACGGTAGGAGTGCTACGATAGCCATCATCCTACCAGTATAGAAGTAAAGAATCAGCAGAGAGTCACAAAAATACAGAGTAAACATCAAACTGGCATGGACATGAATTCCTCCTCACCGAAATGTCATTCAAACTCGTTTATATCCAGGACTAAAAACAACACTACTATTGTGACATAACACACAACGCAGCAATGCTTGATACACCATAATCCAGTTAGTTTGATACCATGTCTTTTAAAATATGGTTTAGATGCTCCTTGGCAGGGGCAATGCCATCATCAAAATTATGGTGGTGCACCACTCAAGCAACATATGAAATTTTTCTCATGTTACACAGTGAGCATTAGTCAATTTACTAAAAAATTTTTTGGTGCAACCGCCGTACTGTTAATGCTGAAAGTCCACAGATGGAGAATGAAAAACTTTTGAGAGATAGTCCCTACCTACCAGTCTTCAAAGACATTGGAAATAATTGCAAAACAATTAGACTGCTAGGACTATTACCAAACTCAACGCATGATAAAATGAGGGTTATGGGAATTTGGTTGTCTCTTATGGTAAAAATTAACAAAGCAAGGAAGTGGGACCACTGATGCTGGTGAGGTCCTCCATGCTCCAACCCTTTTGTTTTAACATTAACAACAACTATCATCATATATGAAATTTACAAAAATGCGAGCCATATATTGCAAATGTGGTGAGAAAAAAAAAATCAATTGAAGAGAATAAAAGAAACAAAGGTAAAAGCACACAGAAATATCTCGCAACTGAAATAGGGATGCAAGCAGGCGCCCAGCAGGATACCACATCGGCCGCCAGCGGACCTTGCACGTCCTGCAGTAGCCTGCTAGCGCATACTCCTACTCTGCTTGACGCATTGTCCTGCCGGACTTTGCAGGAAAAGGTAGCAGGGCAAGGGCCACTTCTTCTCCAACGGCGCGCCGCTCCAGCAGGGCAAGGGACGCCGCGCCTCTCCAGCCGGTCGCCGCGGGCACGCCTCGCGCCGCTCCAGCCAGTCGCCGGCGGGGATGCCGTGACGCTCCAGCCGCTCGCCGCCTTCGTCCCGCCTCACCGCAGGGCAGCTCCTCGCCGCTGCCGGCGGCTCCCCGTCGTGGCCGCGACACACCCGCCGCGGATCCGCCTGGATGCGCCGCCGGATCCTCGCCGCGGGCTCCCGAGCCGAGTCGGCCGCGCCTCGTCGCGGGGCAACGCCTTGCCGTGGGCCCACCACGACGGGAGCCAGCAATTTGCGCCCCTTTTCCCTCGCGGATCGGCAGCTACACAAAATCCATCCTCTGACCGGGTCCTTTGTTGGAGATTGTTTTTGAGAGGGTGGAGCACCTTTTTTTTTTTTTTTTTTTGATTTGCATCGTCCGTTGGAGGCAGCCTAAGCCGCGGCAAGGAGGCAAAGCGTGAATCCACGATTTTCCAAATAGCTTGCAGTACACCCCCTTGCTCATGTCCCCGAGCAGAAGCACTATCTTGATTGAGGTCAGGCGCAATTGCAAACCGCCTTGATCTCGACGAGGAAGGGCGGCGGCCACAACAGCCATGAACGAAAATGCAACTCTGCAAAGGTGGGTCAGAGACGAACAGATGGCAACGGAGCCTGGCCGGCGAGGATGCGTTGGTGGAGCTCGATGCAAGATTTGCAGGTGATGCAGGTTAACGTAGGTCTTGCAGTTGCAGGCGAGCATACTTAAGCCCAGCAGACTTCGCAGGCTAAGCAAAGGCAGGTAGGTCTCTGCATGGACCTGCAATGACAGTTTTTGTGGACCGGGCCTAGCCTAGCACCTGTTGCATCCCTCCCTAAACTGAAATGGCACTCTAGACCATGTTTAGATCCCTCTAAAAATTATAATTTTTTTACTCTCTCTCCATCACATTAATATTTAGCTGCTTACATGGAGTATTAAATGTAGATAAAAAAACTAATTACATAGTTTAGTTAAAAATCACGAAATGAATCTTTTGAGTCTAGTTGATCCATGATCAGATAATATTTATCAAATAAAAAGAAAGTAATATTATTTATCAGGTTTATTTTTTCTCACGATCTAAACAAGTCCCTGTTATTCATCCTTCTAAAGATGAAAAACATTACAAAACTAATATCATAGTTCACACACTACTCCGTATATCCAATTGTAGATCAACAACCACCCCAGCTGTCATATCGACAGCGGCCCGACCTCAAAGGTGCCTGGCCAGCGCACAGTATCCAGGATATGTCGGGGCATACCCAGGCACACAACTGTAGATCCGGCTCCCTGGTTGTCTGTCCATTCTCAGGTCTCATCACGCATCAAAACCGTGACAATGCTGGTTAACACCAGCGCGGCGGCACCCCAGTCAGGATTAATGTCGTGCGTACAGTATCTGTTTCGGACGCAATAACAGGTCCAGAATCACGGTGTAAAAGAAGATTTTTCATATCAAAATATCGGTACATGTATAGAGTGCTAAATATAGATAAAATAAAAATCTAATTATACAGTTTAGTTGTACTTTGCGAGACGAACGTTTTAAGTCTAATTAATTAATATTTAAATAATTATTATCAAATAAAAATAAAATACTAAAGTGTTCGACAGCGACTTACAGTGATTCGGTGTGCACCGAATCCGACGATCTACACAAGGCCTAGCATCTGGTCCGAATGACTTAATCCATCCAGCAGGAGGGACGTCACATGTTGGTGACAGAGTATCTACCCAGACAAATTTGACCGTGAAAGCCTCGATGGATAGAGAAGTGTGAAATTGTTGGACGTACTCCTCCCACTCTCCCAAAATAAGTATTATTCTAGTTTGAGAAGTCAAATAATTTTAATTTTAATTAAATATACAAAAATATTAATATTTATAGTACATAATTACATCGTTGAAGCTATTTTCATAATAAACTTATTTAAAGATACATATATTGCTAATATTTTTAACAAAACTAGTCAAACTTAAAAAATTTGACTTAAAAAATTTTTGACCGTCACGAATACAATGGTGATACTTATTTTGGTACGGAGGAGATAGAAGTACTACCACATCTCGCTCTATGAGAAGTTAAAGTTTTCAAGTTTAACTAAAAATATATCAAATAATATCAATATTGTATCTTCAAATAAGTATAATATAAAAGTATATTCTTTGATCAATCTAATAATACTTATTACACATCATAAACATCAATATATGTTTGTATATATTTGGTCAAACTTTTAAAGTTTGACTTCTCGGGATACGAGATGCGTATTTATTTGTGGCATGGAGGAAGTATGCGTTGGGGGCATAAAATGGTAGGCGTACCCTGCTAGTACTCCCACATCTCTTGGCTTGTGTTGTGCAGGTGTGGAGTCCGGAGGCGGTGGCAACGGTAGGGAGAACGTCAAGTAGGGCGTACCGTGCCGACGGACCGGTGCGGTGAAGGACAGACGCTAGGCTTGGACCGACGGACCAGACAGCCGGGTGGCCAGCCACGGTGGCTGACACTTGGGACATCGACAAGCGCAAGTGGGATGTGCACGGGGTATGCTACTCGCGGGTGGTTTAGTGGTTTGTCCTCAAAACCATCGGCAACGGTTTGGTGGTATTGCCTCAAGACCACCGGCGGGTTCTGCGGGTTTGCGCCTCAAAACCCGGGCGGAGGTCCCGATGCGGACGGACGGCACGTGGCGACATCAGGGAGATTGCGTCGATGCAAGGCTACAGGTGAGAAGGCGTGTTGGCCGTCGGATCAAGAAACCAAGGAGTTGGACCATTACGCCCCTAGAGGTCAAGTGGTTCCACTCATGTACCCAAGGGCAAAACTGGGATTGTATAATAGCCCTATTTAATAGGATGAGGGAGCACCTAGATCGGGCTCAGTCCACGGTCTCCTTCTCCACGGTGCACTAGTGTACGTGGGTCCTCCAGCAGTCTCACGGTTCACGTGAACCGAGTCCATACGAGATTACCAAGTCGAGGTGGTTCACGAGGCTTGGTCCATGATGCAGTGGCTCTAGCGGGGTCGACAGGTAGTGGCTCAGGCTCATGTGAGCCGGGTCCATTCTCTTCTCGTCGACTCCATCTTCTCCCCCAAATTCTGGCCTCTGCTCTGCTCTCCGATGGCGAGGTCGGTGGCATGGTGGCGCATGCGAGCGCCGTGGTGGTCCTCAGCTCATGCCGACGAGCGCATCGGCTCTGCGGCGGCTTGGTGATTCTAGCAAGGTCACGAAGTTGGCATCTGGGTTCCCGGCGAGGCTCGGCCATGGCATCTCCCTCACCTCTCTCATTTGTAGTTTTTTCATTCTAGGATTTCCCTATCTGTAGTTGCTCTGTCTGTGTGAGTGAGGTCTACTGCAACTTTGTAGTTTTTATTCATGGGAAGAGCATCCCCGTAGTGTGCTCGTGCCCTCTAGGCTTTTGGATTCATGGCTGTCCAGTGATTTGTCTTGTGTTTTGCTTGTTCTTCACGAGTTCCCTCTACCCTCCTTCTGTTTCGAGCTTGATTTCTTCGTTTCTTGGATGTTTGATCTCATTTTTTGTTGCATTGATTCGAGGTATGATGTGAGTATAGCATTTTCACTGAAGAAAATCGACTGATTTTTTCACGAGCTCATAGATCGGGAAGGATTTGTGTTCTTGACAAGTTCATGGCGAATTTTCACCCCATTTGCGATTTCTCTTGATTCTCTTCGAATTGGGGATAGATCCCCAGCTGCATGATGCACAACTCTACAAATCTTGTTGCAGTTGGTTTTGATTCGAGAGTGATCAGGTTGATTCTTGGTGAGAGGTGATTTTCGGGTGATTTTCTGGATAGGCACGGACAGTCCGGCTAGTGTACCACGGACTGTCCGGGAGCCAGATTTGGTTCGAGTCTGTTCGACTTCTTTACTGTTGTGGCATTTTCTGCTAACCGCGGACAGTCCGGGCCTTGCAAGCACGAACAGTCCGGCGGCCGGAAGTCGAGCCAGTGGCTTTCGTGGTTGTTCTGTTGAGTAAACGTGGACAGTCTGAGCTGCTCCAGTTCAGAACTGAGCTCTCAACTTTCGTTTTTCTTCTGGGATTTTGACCGCGGACAGTCTGACTTAAAACTCCAAACAGTCCGACGGTGGTCTGGTGTTGCAGTCCAGAATCTGTTCTAGAAGTTTATGTTCTGAGTTTTAACCCGCGGACAGTCCGAATCCAAACCGTGGACAGTCCAAAAGATGCTTGAAGTTTCTGCCTAGAACCTTTTTAGATCTATTCGAGTTTTAGATTTTTTTTGCCCACGGATAGTCCGGCCCTGGGCCCTCGGATAGTCCGACGTTGATTGTACCTAAACCTGTCAGTACCTACGGATAGTCCGGGCCTGATACCGCGGATAGTCCGCCCATGAGCAGTGAGGCTGAGTTTTTTCGGCTCGATCTTGTTTGGTCTTCGATCGTGCTAGGAGTTGTCTCTTGGTTCTTATGGTGACCCGCTGTGTTCCTATGAAACATCCACCTCTCAATAGGGTCGTGGTCATCACCGGTTTATGTGTTTGCTTCTTGAGGTGTTTGTTGAATCGAGGACCTCAAGTTTTGAAAGAAATTTGAGGCTCCCATTCATCCTCTCCCCACGTATAAAATATTTATTCCGAGCTTAGTCCCCTGTATGCACCTAAGCCAGTCCTGTGTGATTTTTTCTTTATAAACTAAACATGACGCGTGCGTGTGCGTAATACAAAAAAAAGGATTGGATGGATTTCACTAGCCACCGGCTCTCTTTATTCTGTGTGCATGAAGCTTGAAGTCGATTAACAGCGATTCTAGCATGGCATGCACAATGTTGACAAACCAACTTGTTGGGGGCTGGCCGCGGCATTGGCACCCTGCCCCCGCCAATCGACCCATCCGAATGGCTACGGCCGATATCACCCGAGTCACATTTGGGTGATTGATATTCGGGTGAATCACATTCGGATGATTGACATTCGGGTGATTGACATTCGGGTGAATCACATTCTGGTGAATCACATTTGGGTGATTGATATTCGGGTGATTGACATTCGGGTAATATCACATTCGGGTGATTGATATTCGGCAAATTGACATTCGGTTGATTCGGCGTATTCAGCTGCTATGGTGAAGCATATTCGGGTGCTGTGATGAAGCAGATGGGAAGATGCCAGGATGAAGGAAGAAACACGCCGGCTGGAGCCAGGTGGTGGGACTCACCTGATTGTTGGTGTAGAGACCAGAAGCACCAAGGGTTCAAAGAAGGCACCACCCTCGTTACCAGGAGAATATTCCTAAAATAAATAGTAGTTGGAAGAGTAAACTCGTCATGTAAAAGATCATGAGCATCTATAAATAGTGCCTCCGAGGGTCCTGTGCGGGGGGCCGGGACCTGTTTAATAAGAAGAGATATCATTGGTCACTTTCATTCTATGTTTGTATCTACTCGGTGGTTAGATTCGGGTCTTAGGGGTCCGTCCCTTAGGGCCCGAATCAACACAACTACTCTCTCTATCTCTAAATATCTATCTCTACGGTTTGTGTGTCAATAAGTTTAACTAGATTTATAAAAATTATTAGCAATATTTATATCTTTAAATAAATTTATTATAAAAATATATTCAACGATCTATCTAATGATATTAATTATATTCCATAAATATTAATATTTTTATATATACTTAGTCAAAGTTGTTTATTGGAAATTAAAAACGATAGTTAAAAAGATGGAAGTACACATTAATCCCAGGGCCCAAACAAATTGGCATTATCTATGATAGGAAAAAGCATTACAGAAGTAATCTCTAGGTAACATTCAATAGAGACATGCATAAAAGAGCATATGGTCCTAAAGCTCAACCAACTAAAATCTTGTGAATAAGATTCCTATCTCCTAAAAATGGCATAGATAATAAGGTGAATGCCATCTGGTTATACAAAGATATTCTCAGTTGGACAAAAGTTAATAATCTGAGACAGGAAATGACTGAAACAATAAGTTATTTAAATGTACTGACCATGTGCAGTCACACCGTGTCATCCCCCAATGTGCTCATCACCTTTGCTTCATTGAGGGATAATTAGATTCAGCAAGGTAGTACTACAGCAGCTTGTTCAAGCTCCTACGGAAACTGTCGTTGAACTGAGAAACAAATGAATCATGGTAAATCTGGCGTACATGAGGAAACCAAATAATTACTCCAAATGACTGAGTGCGAGACTGCGTAGATACAGCCATACAGGCTAGTAATGGGTTCAAGATAAAGTGACAAATACAGGCCACTGGAGAAATAGAACTGTACTTGTCTCCATTCTGCAACAATTTAACGACCAAAGCACATCATCTCCTAGCCAAATCAGGAGAATATTTTTTCAAAAGAAAATCAAGAGAATATAGATTCAAAACATTGGGTATATTTTTTATGCCAAAGCACACCATCTCGAATGCCACAGAACTAAACTAAAATCCATTACAATAGAACAAATTTTTGAATGTCAGTTGGGGCTCTTGCTGGCGAGAAACCTTGCTTCAATGTCTTTTGGGAATATCACATCACAAGCGAGCCGAGGAAACAGTGAAGATGCAAAATCATAGATACCTTGCTTGGGCCTGCAGGGTCCGTTCATCCACAGAGGCGGCCGGCGAGGCTGCGGGTGCCAGCGTACCGGCCACAACAGGCTCGACGAGCATGCGCCGGGGAAGGAGGGGCGTGAGGTGGAGTTAGCGGAAGCGACGGGGTCAGTGCCGCGCGGCCAGGGCACCCAGGTTCATTGAGGGATAATATAGAATTCAAATTCGAATTCAAATATGAACACTATATATATAGAGAGAGAGACACACACACACACATTCACAAACCACCATCATGATTTAAACCATCATTACAGTCCATAATTCAGAAGTTTTACATGTGCAATTCACAAAGTCCATCATTACATAGCCATAACTCATAAGTTCAAATAGTTCTACATGTACAAACCATTGTAGATTGCTATCAATGGCCTAGAGCGAGCCTGGGAGTCTCACAGAGGTGTTGGTACCTCGGATTACTACCTAAGTCAGAGTTTCGATCATGGTAATCGCCTCTGGAGAAAGAACCTGATCAATGCATAAGGAAGCCACAAAGGTTGCCAGTGAGCCCCAAGAGTTCATCATCCTTGTATACGTCCCTTTGCCTATCCATCTCCTCCTTCCATTACAAGAGAACAAGTTTATGTCTAGGATTTCATAACATAAGCTAAGCTTTCATACTACAAGCGAAAAAAGTGTCAAACTAACCAGATTGGGGTGTCTCCTGTAGGCACTAGTATTACTCATCATACAACAACATATGTAATATCCACAATGTAGACTCCCAGGCCTCTGCTTTAGACACCGTGTGTTTCGCATATGGAAATGTTAAGTAATGCTATTGACAAACCACGTAATGGAGTGTACTGATATAAGTTACACATACTAGACATAGAGTTTTGATAGCCGATCTCTCCTTTCTGGATGATGTCTTCCTTTATGACGTTGGACATAGTTCCTATTCGAATGGTTTTAGCAAATGCAACTTGTTAATACACAAAAACAAAGTTTACAAGTATATATACAAACATATATAAGCTAATGAGGATTATTGTCTAGATGTACACATCTTGCAAATCGCTATGAAGTCCATGTATGTCTCTGGCGCATAATCTGCTGAGTCAAAGACATATGCCATGCTTAGCCCAACATCGATCCCTACAAGAATCCAGTGGTTCCTGCATGAATTTAATCATTGAAGAAACAAATAAGCTCTTTTGCATTGAACTAAATATATCAAACAATGCTTTCTTTCAGTATAGAGTCGAACTTACCCGAAGTGGTATGGTAACCAGATCTGTTCATTATGCTGGAGATCCTTAAGACATTTGGCAATCCGACACGCAACCTTAAGGCCGTGTTTGTACATCTTTTCTGCTCCAATGACCTCTTTCTCCTCAACGGTCTCTCGGGCAGCTAGTTCTTCGCAGTCCATTGCCTAGTTCTTTGGGTACTAGAAATTTGATGCAGATATCAACCAAGGGTCTATGTAGCTGGCTCTTAGAGTTGGCACCTTCTTCACAATATATGTTTGTATTTTACAAAACAAGATGTGGTTAGTTACAACAAAATCCAAATATTTCATTCATATCATATCGAGAGGTCAAGGACTTATAGGCACCACACACGAACTAGATTCATTTTCCAAGGTGAAAGCATTCCTGCATGTCCTCAAAGTCAAACATTAGATCCCCAGCTGCGCCTCCAAATGTGCCTTCAGGCCGGACATCTTTTATCTCATTTAGTCTCATCGGGTGAGCACGCAAGTACCAATCATGGAACTTTCTCATTCCAATTGCATGCACTGCATGATGCGATTTGGTAGGAAGTGGTTGCCCCTTACATATTCTTTTGGGACATCCTTTGTCCACTTGATCTCATCAACATTTGGATACTTCTTTACCTCTTGGTGGAGTTTGCTAGTGTCGGGCGGCCAGAAGCACGTGCGTAGACATTTTTAACTTGCTTCTCAGGCTTGAACTGGTCATGAGCAAACCACTTGTCAAATCATCGAGACTTCTTTCATCGGAGTAAACATTGGCCTTGTATGGTGGGGAATCTTCTTTCAGGACTCTGATTCATGCACCCCTCATCTTCTTTTTTAGAAGGCAGTCCTTGTTTGGGTATCGGCTGCGCCTGTTGAGAATGCTCTAGCGGGTCATTAGGTTGTTGCTCGGTTGAACAGGGATGCGACATCTCATCATGCCCTTGCTTGGTAAGATGTGCTGGAGAACATTGTGGCATCTCATCATGCCCTTGCTCGATAAGACGAGCTGGAGAACGTTGTGGCATCTCATCATGCACTTGCTAGGTAAGACGAGCTAGAGAAGCCTGTGGCTTGCCAGTGAGACATGCTCGCTAGGAATCGAGGAAGAATGTGGTAGGTGTGTGGTCGTCATGAACCGGTGAATATGCCTCCCTGTCCTCAACAAGTGGCTCTAGATGTACATCACTCGGAGTTAGCGAACAAACATTCAATACAATGTCCTTTTTGTGCTAGAGGATGAACTGTTTCATGACTTTTTCAAGATGAACAAGCCCCTTAGGAGATGGGTGGTCGTAGACGACGACGACTACTACTACTACTGAGTCAAAACCAGTAGTAGAGATATGAGAGTATAGTAGTAGTAGTATGGCCAGCCCATTGTAAGGGCGGCTCAATCACCAGCCGCCCTTATAGTAAAATGGCCCTGGCTCTTACTATGAACTTTTCACGTAGTGTTTGTTAGTTAGGTGGGTGCATCTACCATTTTATTACAGCATTACCATCTACCTCCTATCAGTTTTTATCCGCTGGCGTGCACATTACAAACAACATTGTTGGATTTAATTAACAGTTTTCATCTGCATCCCCAAGTCGCTCGAGCTGGAGGGACTATCTTCCAAAACAGTTGCATGCATGCGTGGTTTGAGGTGGTTGTTTGAGCCTCGGACTAAAACACAGTTGCATGCATGTGGGCGTGTGCAATACATGCGTGTCACGTCAACTATCCATGAAAAAAGGTGACCACATAAAGCTGCATCGCTGATAGTACGGCCTGTGCAATACGATTAATTGTTAAGATAGTACTTAATTACATTAAGTCTCTAACAACACTGCTTTGACACTCTTCATCCAACGGCATCTACTGGGTGCCCATGTACTATACCCCATCGTAGGTCGCACGTCAATATTTCTGGACACAAAAAATTCTAAGCGTGACTTAATATATGGTCAAGTCGGATTTTGTTTTGTGCATAAAATTACAAGAAATATTATGATGAAAATAAATTACAAATCGGATAGATTTTAATTAGATATTAAGATTTAAAGCTTGAGCATCTACAAATTTTGAACTTGGTGCATGTAAGTATCTGATTGGGATGCTCCATAGGTCCCACCGTCCCACCCGGTTCTGTTCTCCTACTCGATTCAGCCAGCTTACTATGAACGCTGATGAATCCCAGGAGCTGCAGGTTATCAGTCGCATGGTCCAACTGTGGTCCAACCCCCAGGAATAGCCAGACACGGTCCGACGTGTACCATGTTTGCCGGCTGCGGCTTCGGTGTCCCGTTCGTGTGTGCCCATCCGTGTCTCTGGACGCGTGGAGGGCCCTCAAGGCCTCCTGTTTTTTCCCGTCCGCTCCCCACGTCTTGAGAAAACGGAACGGTTTGTCTAATCTGTCTCCGACGTTACGGGTCCAAGAATATCGCCGCAGCCGGAGGCAGCAAGCGAGGCCGCAGCAGGCAAGCTTGGGATGCCCGGCGATCGACTGCCACCACGCACGTCAACAAGGGAGAGATTCCCGCTGGCTCGCTGCCGGCGGCGAGAACGTGCTCCGTGCGCGATCACTGGCCGCCCTTCTAGACTGATGATCTGTAGCATCTCTGGATCCTGCTTGTTGAGGAGGACGGGCCATCGCCGCCGCCGCAGATATGCCGCCGACGAAGAAGAAGAAGCCGCTGTCGCAGATATGCCAAACAAGGGAACTGTAATCTGTCTGTCCACTGGTGCACATGGCGATAATCCAGAGCCATGGGTAGCCGTCACCCCCTATGTGGCAGCTAACACCCGCTTTAGAAATTTCACACAGCGATCTGTCATCCTGGTGTACTACCTATATAGTACACTACCGTCCGACCTTCATCTAGGATCATTATCAGGTTCACACTACGACTCACATTCAAGTTCAACTCACGACCCGCATCCAGCCACGGCACAGATCCAATTACAAGGTATATGCAAACGTCATTATGACATGCATAATGACGAACATATATATCAGATGTGCTAGTGCTCGGACGTCCGGACAGGCGCAGCGTCCGGACGCTGGTAGGGCCCATCGTTGCAACAAATGTAGCGTACCGCTAAAACACTATGTATAGCTATTGCAACACATGTAACACGATGATGAACTATTATAATATTCAGATAGACTGTTATTATTACTAATAAATATGTTCATACATTGCAAATAATCCGTATTCCCAAACAGGCAATAGGTGCTATGATCTTTTAAGCCGAATAAATTAAACCTAACCAAATAGTGAATCATTCGGCCAAATTTAGCTATCAACACAAAGAGAAAAGAGAGTTAGAAACTGCCAGGGTAGGTGCTATGCGGTGGGGACATCAGATATTTTCTTGTGGAATGGCCGTGGGCAGAGAATGTGGCCAACGTGAGGCCACGTAGCGTCCGGAGGACTCGCGGCTATAAGTCCCCACTGCTGCGTAGAGATTAGAGCTATGGCCACCCCGCCCACGATCGCTGCCTCACCGCCGCCGACCACGTCGTCCGTCGTCATCGATGATATCATCCGCGGCCTCGCTGGCACCACCGCCGGGCGTATCCGCACGGACGCCGACGCGACGTCGCGCGCGTCCACCGACTTCGGCACCAACGTGACCGTGGACGCGGCCCGGCCGGCGGCCTTGTTCTACCCGGCGTCCAGTGCGAGCGCCTCGCCGTTCCCTATCTCCGCGAGGGGGTGCGGGCACCCGACCCGGGGCCAGGCGACGGCCCCCGGCGGCGTGGTCGTCGACATGCCGTCGCTAGGGCGCCACGCCACCAACTCCTCCACGCGGCTCGCCGTGTCGGTGGACGGGCGCTACATCGACGCCGGCGGCGAGCAGCTGTGGGTGGACGTGCGGCACGCTGCCCTGGCGCACGGCCTCACGCCGCGCTCGTGGAGGGACTACCTCCATCTCACTGTCGGCGGCACGCTCTCCAACGCTGGCATCAGCGGCCAGGCCTTCCGCCATGGCCCGCAGATATCCAACGTCCTCGAGCTCGACGTCGTCACGGGTACGTATGCACGACATGCATGATCACAAGCTCGATTGACATGGACATAAATCACATAAATGACGACATGCATGAAATTGATGGTATATTATGCGATTCATGAACTTCACAGGAACAGGGGAGATGATGACGTGCTCCAAGTCGAAGGTGGCCGACCTCTTCGACGCCGTGCTCGGCGGGCTGGGGCAGTTCGGCATCATAACGCGCGCGCGGATCCCGCTGGTGCCGGCGCCGGCGAGGACGCGGTGGGTGCGGCTCCCCTACACCGTCGTCGCGGACCTGACGGGAGACCAGGAGCGGCTCATCGACGAGCGTGCCGCGCTGGCCGGGCTCATGGACTACCTCGAGGGCTCCGTCATCCTCACAGACCCTCAAGGCCTCATTGGCAGCTGGCGCCCGCAGTCGCCGTCGTCGTCCGTCTACTCGGAGGCCGACGCTGTGCACATCGCTGCGCTAGCCAAGGAGGCCGGCGGCGTCTTTTACTGCCTGGAGGGCGCGGTGTACTACGGCGGCGCCAGCGACACAACCGCCACAGACGTTGACAAGGTAATGATGACCCACCACTCTAGATGGCCAAATGGGCGGCACGGCCCGGGCCCATTAAAGCACGACCCGATTAAGGTTGGGCCGGCACGGCCCGCTCATCTCTTCGTGCCATGCTGTGCCAGCCCATGGGCTGTGCCTACGGCCCATGCACGACTCTACAGAGGGTTGGGTTGCGTTGTGTTTTGCCGGTCCGACTGGGCTATTGGGCCATGCTGTCCTGTTGCGTCTAAGACAGGATGAGGCCGCGCCGCTGCCACATGCGAGAGCAGGCCAGGGACCACGCCACCATGGCATCCACGCGCAGGCGGGGGCCTCGCTGCCACTGCATCTGCGCGTTGAGGAAGCGCTACAGCTATGTCCGCGCTGGAGAAGTGGCCATCACTGCTGTGTCGGAAGAAAAATTGGGTGCATGCCCCTCCACCTCGATTACGTGCAAACCCACCTCGGATGGATGCCACGTGTCCCAAGAAACCCATCACACGGCCAGCACACGGCCAGAGGTGGTTGGCTCATGCTTAAACTTCGGTGGCCAACTTCAGCGGGCCTTCTAACAATTGAAAACTCGACCACGTCTAGTCATTTGATGGGCTTCTTGGAACACGTGGCTTCCATCCAAGGTGGGTTTGCACGGAGTCCGGGTGCAGGAGGCCTGCATCCAATTTTTTTTTGCTATGTCCATGTGTCGGAGAAGTGTCCGCCACAGCAGCACGTATGCTGGGGCATGGTGTCGCGTCCGTGCATGGTGACCAAGGAAGGAGGGGAACGTCATGGGAAGGGAGGATGAGAGCCTGTAGGGAGGGAAGTGGAGTTGCGGCGAGGAAAGGAGCGTCAAGAGTTGCGAGGTGAAAAGGAAAATCGTTGGTGAGGGTGCAGGATGGGTAACTAATTGCGAGGTGAAAGGGTGCAGTGGCGTTAGAAGAATTTATATTACCTTAAATTAAATTATGTTAAGTTTTATGATATCAAATAAATATATTATATTTCATAATATATCTAGTGATATTAATTTGGTGTCATAAATATGAGTGACTTTTTCTTTTAAGTTTGGTTAAATCTAATATAGTCTGACGTTGTAGTACATGCGTGGTACAACTGTGCAAGTTGCCGTGGCAGCATCGGCAGTCGTGCTTCAGTCGGTTGCTTGTCGTGCATATCAGAGCAAGGTCAATAATACAGCGAGATGCTTGGCTATACATCAAGTTATAAGAGCCACGTTATACAATAATTATCTTCTATTTGTCTAAAAAATTTATTATTATATGCAGTTTCATGTCTTACATTCTCGTTCCTATTCCTCATTGATCACTAATGCTTCTATCTGGGCCAACCTGGCCCGATATTCATGAACACATATATATACAGCACTTAGGGTTAGGGGTCGGTCACTCACTTATCCAGTCTCCCCACCGAGTGCCGCAATCCAGCGTCTCCACTCCCCTTTCCTCTCTTCCCGGTCGGCCTCTCCACCTCTCCCCACGTCTCCTTTCCCCTCTCCAGCCCATCCTGGCTGGCCTCTCCACCTCTCCCTACGCGCTCCCTTCACTGGTAGCGCGGAAGGGGACCACGCTTCCGACGCGGTGTCTCCCTCGGCAGTTGCGGGTCAGGCCCCCCGCGCTCGTGGCGGCGGCGGGCCGCGCTCCCTTCACCGGTGGTGGCGCGGAGCTTGGAGCTCGAGGCGGCGCGGTGACTCCCTTCACCGGTGGTACGGCGGCGTCGGGTGGCGTGGCGGATACCGGCATGGTGCGAGGAGTTTGTGGCTCCGGGACGGCGCATCCTGTGCACGACAGAGACGGCGTCGTGGATCTCTGTGGTGGATCTCCCCACGGTGGTGACAGTCCCCTCCTTCCTGCGCACGGTGGTGGCCGTGGTGGCGAGCGACGCATGCCTGTGATATAGGTACAAACCTCTCTCTCTCTCCATCACTGTCACTCTTTCCTCTCTTCCTTTCTTCATCTTCTAACTCTCTCTTTCTCCTAGGGCTGAAGATCCAATGTCGTGGAGGTGCATGTCAATCCGGCATGGAGGAGGTCGGCCGTGTCTAGATCTGGAGAGGAAGAGGTCCATGGCAGTGGATCTGGATGCGGGGGCGAACATCTAGCTGGTGGCAGCGGTTGCCAGCTCCCTCCTCCTGGCAGATCTAGGGTTTCGGGCCAGAAAAGGGCTCGCCAACAAGCTCAAAAATGGGCTCGCCGGTGGGTTTAGTTTTTTATTTTTTTTAATCTATTTACCGTAGCGGGCAATATAAGGTGCCCACTATGGTTAGTGATATTAACCGCAGCGGGCACCTTATGTTGACCGATGCGGTAAATGGATTTACCAAAAGGGCAAAAGTGCCCGCCACGGTCCAGGCTCGATTTACCGTGGCCTTTGAACCATGGTGGACGCGTTTGCCCACTACGGTAAACCTAAAATGCCCGTCACGGTTAAGAATACTGCAGTTGTGTTTTCTAGATAGCCACTCCTATAATTTCAATTTTGTAAGATTTGCATCCATTTCAAGAGTCGAAACCTCATAATTTTGAAGCAAAAATTAGCCCCATATAATATAATTTTATTATTATATATGGTTATATGATTTTGTTCTTACAAACATTCAGTATAAATCTGTAAAAAAACTAGTCTTAGTGCTTTATAGCGATGAGTCAAACCAAACCTTATATTTTACAACGAAGGGAACAGAGAGTACACAAGGAAATGAAACACTCACACTTTTGGCCTTATTTGGATGTAAATTATTAGATAAATACTTTAGTTTTGTAAAATACTTTGGTTTTCATAAACTACTTAGTGTTTTGTTACAATAAACATTGTAGTTTCTAAAACATGGTTTTGTCAAAATCATAGTTCTTTTAAGTCAAACCACACCTTATATTTTAAAACGAAGGCAACAGAGTGTACACAAGAAAATGAAATACTCACATTTTAAGATTTATTTGGATTTAAATTATTTTTAAAATATTAGATAAACAATTAAGTTTTGTAAAATATTCTAGTTTTTAAAAACTGCTAAGGGCATGTTTGGATGATGCAGTTTTTAAAAACTGTAGTATCAGGAGCTATGATTTTATAAGCCAAAAAGATACAAAATTATGGTTTAGAAAAAAAGAGGTCATAAGTGGAGTTTCTAAACTCTAAAACAACTATAGTTTTGACAAAACCATAGTTTTAGAGACTACAAGATTTGTTTTATCCAAACATCAAGTAGCTTTTGAAAACCAAAGTATTCCTTAAAACCATAGTATTTCTCCAATACTTCAAAAATACTTTGCATCCAAATAGGTCCCAAGTGTTTTGTTACAACAAACATGCATGGTGTTGTCAAAATCATAGTCCTTTTGAACTTTTAGAAATCGCACTTACGATCTCCTTTTCTTTTTCTAAACAATATTTTGAATGACTTTGGCCTATATAAAACCACAATTTATTGATACCATAACTTTCTAAAACTACATCATCCAAATAGTCCCTTAATTCTTTACTGAATATAATTATGCAGACATTCACCCACACATTCGTAAGCTAAAAGATCCCCGGGCAGGGGCAGGCATGTGGTGCTTCGTGGAGTCTGGGTAGGCACTTGTCCAGAAAAAACACACGACCGAAGTACACAACTAACTTTCCATTTTTGCTCTTGGAGAAAATAAATATAGTTGTACATTTATGTAATGAGCGTTTAGGCCATAGCAATAATTTCACAAAATATTTTTTTTCGAAATGCTTACGCAAGCTTTTAGTTGGCTAATTTAAATCTCCTATATAAACCTTAATTAAATTCCTAGCTTCTGATTTTTCTCTCGAAAAGAAACAATTGTCCTATATACCTACGGACCTGCTTAGAAATGTGGAATATTTCAAGGTTTGTGGGTGTCTATTTATTAAAAATCTTATATTGCCTGTATGATAAAAAACAATCTCTAGTTTATTTTGTTAAGAAATACTCTTGACAACAAGGTGATGGAGTACTAACCTTAATTATTATTGATGGTTTATTTGCATGGGCATAATGTTTTTGATAATACTATTCCAGTTGGTTAACAAGAATAAGTCATGGACATTCCTCAAAAAAAAAATCGTGGCCACTATATAGTAGATAGAGACGAATGATTCAAGTAGTCATATGATAAGACTAGCGCTCCAAAAATAAAAATATATTTTCTAACATATGTGGGCATGCAAAGGAATATATAGCTTGAAGCCCACACGGCGACACGATCGATGTGAGCGTAAAATGTTGGCTGTGCAGGGCGTGGAGGTGATGCTGCGTGAGCTGCGGTACGCGCGGGGGTTGGCGTTCGTGAAGGACGTGTCGTAAGTGGAGTTCCTGGACCGCGTCAGCGCCGGCGAGTGCAGACTCCGCGACGAGGGCCTCTGGGACGTGCCGCACCCGTGGCTCAGCCTCTTCCTCCCGCGCTCCCGCATCCTGGACTTCGCCGCGGGCGTCTTCCACGGCGTGCTCCGCCGCCGCGCCGTGAAGGGCGGCGAAGGCCCCGTGCTTGTGTACCCCAATAACCGGGGCAAGTGGGACGGTGCCACATCGGCGGTGCTCCCCACCGTCGGCGACGGCCAGGAAGAGGAGGAGGTGTTCTACACGGTGGGCATCCTGCGGTCGGCTGTGGCAGACGGCGACCTGCGGCGCATGGAGGAGCAGAACGCGGAGGTGGCGCGCTTCTGCGAGGCCGCCGGCATCCCGTGCACGCAGTACCTGCCCTACTACGCGACGCAGGAGGAGTGGGCGGCGCGGCACTTCGGGCCCGGCAGGTGGGACAGGTTCCTCCGCCGCAAGAGGAAATACGACCCCATGGCGATCCTGTCGCGCGGGCAGAGGATTTTCTCCTACCCACTACGTACGACGGTACTTGCCTGATGGCCGGCCGGCTGATCCAACTGCATGAAATAATGCAAGCATGGCTGTGTTTTGCATTATATTAGTCCACTGATACAGTGCTACGTACGTACTACCGTCCAATGCACGTCAAAAGTTGATCGAGCAATGCAAGCGTGTACAATGAAACAGTCTACTGTGCTGAAATCGGACTGCACTATGCGTACATGTGTATATATATGTACACCTTTCAACGTTTTACTTGCTCGCAAGCAGCACAGGTCCTAGTGTCCTACTTAAAGCTTGGATGACATGAAAGAATCCACGGCCGGGGCACAGGCAGTACATAGTACATACTGGATCTGGTTGGTTTGTCACTGTTTCGTGGACATTGCTAGTACATACTGGATCTGGATGGTTTGTCACTGTTCCATGGATCTCAGATTCTCAGCTGTACATAGTACATTGCAAGTGACATTGCTAGTACATTGCTATAGATCCCAGCTAGATCTCAGATTCTCAGCTGTACTACATACGAAAGAAACATGGCCGCGCACAGATCCGTCAAGCCCACGGCCCCACAGGCCATCGGCCACCGGCCACAGTTAAGAATTGAGATGCTCCAACGAGGACAATTATCTCAGCATCTGACACGTACGATAACAGGCCGACACCTAGCAGACAAGGAAATCGAGCAGATCAAATTAACAAAACAAAAAAAAACTGAAACAATATTAATTAATTATAGTAGAAGGACAATATTTTTTTCCACTAGTTTAGCATAGAAACAACAATGGGATCGGAGTTTGTCACAAATGGAACCGACAAATAATTCGATTTTTTTTTCATATTGGAACAACCAAAATATTGCTACAATATCATAACAGAAAATTTTGAAATTCTTGGAACAATTGAATTGTACTAGTAGATCAATAATTTTGTCACAAATGGTACTGACAAATTTTCTTTTGATATTGGAACAACCAAAATATAGCTACAATAAGACTGAAAATTTTCTAATTTCTTGTAACAATTGAATTGTACTCCCTCCTTGCGAAAAAGAATACAATTTTAGCATAGTAACGAGTCAAATCATCTTGATTTTGATCGAGTTTATATGTCTATCTATGTCTATATGTGTACCCTAGAAGAGCGAAACAATTAAAAATACCTTCACCCAAAAGTCCTATATCAGGGTCCTCGGATTACTCATTATCTTCCAATATAATGATCCACGTTAATTCAATGGTGGGCCACCTCTAACCTTACGGTCACCCATACCGTCTCTTACGCGTTCCTGCTGCTGTGATGGGATGGGCGACACCCCTAGTGTGTTTTTTTTCACCAAAATTTTTTCTACCCACCTGTCCTGCGCATCTCCTTTTATCATTATGCTTATGCATGTGTTTCCTTTTCCTCGATCACGCAGCACGAGAAACCTTCTTTCTCACTAGCCCAATTCAGACCCGTGTCCATGGTTCATGTGTGTGTTTTCTCTTCCAAAATCTCTTCCCGAGCACAGCACCTCCTCCGGACAGCCTCACTCTGCCTCTCATGGGACGCTACCCAGTACCTCGACTTTCTCCGCGCGCTCTGCCGCTGGCAAGTGCCGGCCCACTACTTAGCAGCAGTGCTGGGGAAAAAAAAATTATAGGTGGGGCGAGTTCTATCACGAAGATGAACGGAAAAGCTTGTGGCCCAAATCACACCATATTCGCATACTATGATCACAAAAAATTATAGTGAAAAAGCTAAAATCACATAAATTATGGTGAAAAGGTGGATGAATAACACAAAATGTTACCTCAAATTTACCAAATAAATTAATATTTCTTGATGAGTTGATCTATACATTGCAAAATACAATAAACTTTGAATCGGTGAACCTGTAAATTATATGGAAGTCAATTAGTGATTAACAATAAATTGATTATGTCCTTGAAACAATAGTGGATATTATGAGAATAAACTAATAAAACAATACCATTTTTTTCTATTCTTGCCAATGCCACTCTTGGGGACGCCTCAGCTGAATCTAGAAGCCGGTGGAGCTGCTGTCCGCAGCCACGGCTGGCCCCAGCTTGAGGTTATTCTACCTCATGCCTTTCCTCTCCTTCTCTCTCCATCGCCATCTCCTCTTCCTCGACTCGGTGGGCGGCACCTAGGTCCTGGACTCCTGGGCACCTAGCAGCAGCCGGTGGGCAGAGGGGCGGTGTCGCGGTGGCTGACCGCTAGCATCTAGCGGCTGCCGGTGGGTGGGGTAGCACCGTGGTGGTGGGCCGCGATCGGGCGGGGACTAGGGTGGAGATGGGCGGGGATGCAGAGGAGAGGACCAAGGAGTCGAGGACGCCTGTTGCCTTGGTCGATTGGGGAATTGGCGAACCAAATTGGGCCCCAAATGGGCTAAACTAAGGTGACCAAAATAGGCCTAGTGCCCTAGCAGCAACTGGTCTTCTTCTTCCATCTCGCATTCTCACTCGTCTCCATGGCAGAGGCTCTACTCGGCAGCCGGAGATAGGGAAGAAGAGGGGGTCCAGGGTTTTGGGGCGATGCTGCCAGTAGCTGGGCAGCCGCCCCACCAAGCCCCTAGGGCAGCTCCGTCCCTACCACTACTATGACCCCATGGAGATCTCTCTCGAAAACAACCTCCTCGCCACCCAGCCCAAATTCAAGCTTCGCCAGCTGCTTCTTGCCGCTTTAAAATAGAGTACCTGGACGAACAAATCCTAAGCCAAGAGGAGGCGCTGACGTACCCCTCATCGACGGTGGTGGCACCTTGCTTTGTTACGGCCTCTTCTCCATTTTTTGACCCCGGCAACACAAAGGCGTTGCGTGTTTGGTCGTCAGCGGGCAATAGGAAGCGGCTGTTCTCGTGGAGCTGCAGCGACAATAGCTCCTTCTCGGGCTGTTCTCCTACCCGATTTCCTTTTCTTATTTGATGTGTGATCCAGGGTGTTCTCCACCGGATAGACCTAATGACCGGCCGTCGATCATACAGTGGATCGAGGAGGGGCATCCCACCTGCCCCAACTTCGGCTAGGCCCTTTCTGACAACCGGCTTGTGCCCAACTGGGCACTCCACAGCTTGATTCCACCAACCTCTGCTGCAAGGACCAATGGCCTTGTGTGGTAATTCCCTGATTTGATACCTTTAATTTTATTTGGTCAGTTTATCTTCTATTCTACTCTTTGTCTCTTAGATTCCCTGCTGTTTGGTAGGTCTTTAAATTTTTTTTTGCAGTTTGATTGATGGGAGGGAGAGTGATGGCAGTGACAAACTGACAATGGCGAGGAGGGGAAAGGAAATTGCGGGCATGGCTGGGTATTAAAATATTTTTTTTGTTTGATTGAGAGGGAGAGTGATGGTAGTGACAGTTGCGAGGAGTAGGGGGAAAGAATGTGCCAGCATGATTAGTTTCAACATCTTGGCAAATCATGTTTAATGTTTGCAGCCAAAATCACCCAAATTTAGATATCTTGGAGTGGTTCCTCTGCATACCTCTGCGAAGCATGAGAGCAATGTTTTGTGGTACTATTGAAGAAAATGGTGACCTAGTTGAAATGAAATTCACTTTGTATCTTATGCTGGCAGTTGTGAATCTATGGAAAGTCCATCTCGTAATCAAATCTTGATGTGTCGTCTCCTATATGGTCGTTTCTTCCAGATGGAGAAGTCAAATTAGGATGAATATTAAGATTGCCAGGTAACCACATGATTAAATGTTATGGACTTATGGTACCTCTGTCATGCTTCACTGAGGTAGAAGTATGCAAAGATTTAAAGCGTCGTTGGAAGTCTCTTTATCAAGAGTATCAGAGGGAGAGCTCTAACCTTCGCAACCAATTTCCAACTCTACCAAGAGTACAAGTGGGTCAGTAAGGATCTTACCCCACCCTTTTTGTCGAAGGAAATACTCTTACACTGAAGTTTCGAACGGCTGTCCTAAGAACTACGGGATTCTGCAGATGCTGCACAAGGCCGAGGAGTTTGAACAGAGCCCAATGGAGCTGTTGGATCTCCTCAACGAGGCCCGTGCGGTGTACTGAGATACACAAGGTGCAAATCTGTTCGGTATGATTCACCCGAGTCAAGCAGAGGATGATGTGAACTGTGATGTCAGTATACTAAGTATGTGGTACTCGGTACTCCTATATGTATCAGTATCACAGGTGCAAGATGCTGATGGTGTCTGTGTGACTGTGTATGATATTTTGGTAAGTATATTGGTACGTACATATATGAGTTATGGGCTGGTTCACTAAAGAACTGCTAGAAACACAGGCGCGGCTTTACCGCGCCCTCGTTGGATTGGACCAGTTCATTTGTAGAAGGTTGGAACAATGAGGGCCTCACATGTTTGCACGGGATGTAAACACGGCGATTTATCCTATTTAAAATAGGGTATTATAGCTAGTAATTAAGATGTGTGTAGCAAGGAAGCAAGAGAAATATTGGATCCCAGTCACGATCAAACTACTTCATAGCAGATCAGTGGAGTTGATGTTGATCGTTGCCATTGCAGAGGATAATAGCTGGAGCGTCTTTCTTTTTCAATTAAGACCTATGGACGACGTACAAGTGTGAAATTAAGAACTGATTAGTATTAGGAATAATCAGTCACATATATCAAAGGGCGTATAAGCGTCAGCAAATGTTTTAGTGCATACCTTTTGCATAGTCCTTTTTCTCTAAAGTCTGGAGTTGATATTTATAATTTAAATCTGAAATAAAAAGAAAGGGCATAGAATTATACTTTTGAGTCATAATTTAAAAGGAAGACAGAAATTGTATTCGAGATGACAATCCACACATTCACTGAAATCAAAATATTGGATGAATAATATACATATATGAGAGAGAGTTGTAGAAAAATCAACTGTTCGCATGGCTGTAGTTGTAGAAAACAAAAGGATCATGCCTATACGCTATAGCAGTGGCAGTGTTGTCTAAGATTCACACTAGCACTGTATTAAGATCTGAAGCTTTCAAAACAAAGTAAAAAAATATTAACTACACATATTAGCCAAATCATTACGAAAGGAGAGAGATAGTAGTGCAACTAAAATCCAAATTACGAGAAGTCGATAAGTACAGAAAGTTATGTGGAGAGCTTTAGCAATCAGCATAAATATAGCAGAATTAAAGATGGAGATGGATGTATATAAGGCAAATATTACATAGGCGGACGGACCAATAGGGCGAGCTTGGGCGGCCGCCCTAGGTCCCCTCCGGCAAGTACCACTACTACCCCTCTGTTCTCCGGCCGGCGTCGGCGTCCGTCGAACATCAGGTCCTATCGCAGCCACATAGGTTCGATGATTGGAGGTTGAAGAAGCTTTCAGCGCTACTGGGCTGTCTGATTAACAAGGCCCACCCCAATGCCGGTCCTCAATAGCCCATTTGCGTCCTTAGGCCTAGCCGACTGGTTTTAGGGGCCATTCGCGCACGCACGCCATTTTTTTTTTGAGAATGCGCACGCACGCCAAATTCATGGCTCTCCCTCGTATACGTGTATTGCGGTCCGCCCTATCTCATATTTTCGGCTGGGTCCGCCACTGAAATATTATACACTGTTTGAGTTTAAATTCAAAGCTTTCAGCAATGCCAAACATGGCTGTATCTAAATTGCTCAAGTAAAACACGTTTTTTTTTCATTGATATGACTCATTTTTTCTCTGCTTTGATAATTATTAGAGCACAGTTAACTCAGGTACTTTTAGCATGATTCACGATAACATCTACCAACAATTGAACTTTCTTCCTCAGGATATACATTTGCACAGATTAGCCAAATCTTTGCTACACATAATAATAAGCAGTGTTAAATTGGAGTATCTATTTGTATGGATTTCATCGGTACCTTTTTATTTAAAATAAACAAATAACCAACACGAGAGGAATAAGGATAGAGAAAACTATGGTGAGTACTGTAACTGTAAAGAGATGGAAAACTAAAAAGTTTGGTTTTGATAATCTAGGATTTATTCTCAAATAATCCTAGATGTAGCTGGCTCCATAATATCTTTTACAGGCATTCTATCATACACATGGTGTTAAGGATGGCAGTGGATCGGGTTCGGGGCGGGTATCCCCGGGTTTCGGGTCCTGCGGGTTCAGGTTTGATTTTTCACCCACGATTTTCGGATTCGGTTTCGGGTTTGGTTTCGGGTTTGGTTTTCCACCCATGGATATCCGAAATAAATCATGTGGAATTAAAACTCATGTTTTATAATATATTAATAATAACTTGTTTAATTAAATTATTAAATTTATTCAAGGTTGACTCATGAAAATATTTATTATTTGTCGTCTCTTATTTATACATGTGAATATGTGTATACATATCCGTGGGTTTCGGGTATCCATTCGGGTTTCGGGTACCCGTTCGGGTTTCGGGTATCCATGGGTTTGGTTTTGGTGATGGATTTCCAACCGAATCGGTTTCATTCCAGTTTTGACTTCGGGTTTTGGTTTTGGGTGCACTGAGAGTCCACCCGATCTGAACCCGACCCGTTGCCATCCTTACATGGTGTGCATAGTAAGAGAGAAGAAATAGGTAAATAGCTAGAAGCGATATTTGGACTGAGTGCGTGTGTGTGAGAGAGAGCTCTTACCATAGTTACCAATGCCCTCGTCCTCGCAGGAGCGAGAGCAGCCCAAGGGCTTGAAAAGGCATGGTAGGAGTGGCCTGAAGGAGTTGGAGCCCAGGTCGCCGTGCGAAGTGGCCAAGTAGCATGCTCGTGGAGAGGGTGCGCGTGCCATCGTGCATCCGCCGCATCTCCTCCTCTTGTTTCTGCTGGTGCAATCGCTGCTGCGCGATGCGGCCAAAAGGACCGAGGTGGCGTGCGGGAAGGAGAAAGGAGGACAGGGAGGCTGCAGTCGGCTATCTGCTTTACTCTCGTCGGCTAGCCTGCAGGGCCGCTGCGGTGGCCGCGTCTGGCTAGCCTGCAGGGAAACGCTCGGCTTGCCCGCGGCAGCGGGGCCGCGCCCCCTCGCTGGTGGCTGGCGCGGTGGCGCCCGTGCCGCCGCTCGCTCGATGGACAAGCCTGAGAAGGTCCTGGAGGTTTCGGGTTGCCATAGAAAAGGGTAGATACCAAACCGATCCGCAATCGAACGGCTGCCATTGTAAGTTCGCCGGATCGAACGGCCAACGGGCTATCAGGTGACGTGGCCCTACCCGTTAGCCCGCTTTTCATGCAGGATTCGTATAAGGAGATTTCATGTCCTCTGTTCTCCGTTAACTACCTGAATTTTTTTTTTATAAAAAAGGTTCCCGTCAAAATGGTGCAATGAGAGTGCCGGATTTCAGCCTGTACGCATATGGTGAACTCGAACAGGCTCAAGTTGGCCCATTTCATCCACCAAATTAGCAGCGTAATTATTTATCTTTCATCCAAGGACCGTGCATCGACCTTTCTTATTCTTCAATGGAATCTATATTATCTATATATCTTATATAATAATAAACCCTATTAGCGTTATATCTCGACATGCAAGCCATTTACCTCAACATTCAAATATTAGATACAATTATAGGCCACTAGCATCTACAATACACGCCGGTGAGACATATCTTCCGCTAACATGCATTTGGCAGTCTACGTCAGCGTAGCACGCTATCCATTAATATTATTTCAAAATAATTTATTTATCTCCTCATATAAGTATTTTTTATGTAGCCTAATTTCATTCTAAATCATGCACAATTCCTCCAGCATCGCACAACTTCTAGTCTAGTATATTTAATTATGATTTTGCAAAAAAGTTGTTTCTGAAATTAATTAGGAAATCATGCAAAAGTGTCCAATCAAAGAGCAAGAAGTTCGATTTTGACACTAACCACACTTTCATTATTGATGTGTGCGGTTAGTTTCTGCGTCATCAACATCAACCGTGCACAAAGTGCAGGATATCTCTTCCCTTTGGATCGCATTCTCCTACAAGCTGGCACGAGTTGCTTTCGAACATTATATACTAGTGAAGGGGCGCGCGCCATCGCGCGCATATGCAGGCACATTCGAAGAGATAGAAATGTATCTTTGACATTGCCTACCATTGCATAATGTGAAATAATATAGGAGTGTGCTGAAGCATAATTATACCACTATTAAACATGGAGTTATTCCAGCTGCACTTGGCAGCAGTTCAGTAGGTACATGTTTTTCAGTCCGAGAGGATGAAAGGCATCAAATCTAATTGATAAGTAACACAGCCTTGTTAAGGCAATGGGTAAGTGTGAGTAACTGGGATACTAATATACAACAGAATGGGCAAATTACTACTCACAACAAAAACAAAGCGAACAGGAAAAGGTTGGTTGGCATCGGTTACTGCAGGTTATCGATTGTAGTGAGCTGCAATGAGTAGAGTAATTATTAACCCCCAGATGAGTTTAAGAAGTAACATGAAATTTGCAATCCAAATAATTTGGCACTGACCAAAGGCATGGAACCTAAAATGTGAAATAGACAAGCAATAAGATATATGCAAAAGCAGTCTCCACCATTTGTCTTTCCCTGAGGTTTCAGTGCAATAAAAAAAGTGGAACAGATATTGAAGCACTGATCATTCAGGTTGAAGGAACAGAAAGTCAGGCAAGCCATCTATGGCTATAACAAAATGGCTGCAGTGGGAGAAAAAATTGTGGACCCATAATAAATCTAGGTAATCCATAACGATGGGTGTCAGCACATCCTGTGGCATAATGTAAGACTTGCTAGGCTCACAACATGGCATATTATAGAATGCTTAATGTCCAATGAGCACAAAGGACCTACACTCTGAGATACGAAATATGAGTATTCTCCACGACTAATTATAGCACCAGAATTGTTGTTTCTGACCTCTTAATTAGCATCAGAAGGGTACACAGTTTCACCTCCATGCGCACAACCTAAATACCATTTTATCAATTAGAAATATGAGATGAACCTAAACTTAATAAATCAAAGGCATCTGGTGTTTTTTGTTTGGAAAGGACATACCTGGTGAACGAAGTCTGGAAGTAGCCTCCTGATCTGTTGATGATTGTTAGTCTGTTAGTATGAGACTTCAGGTGCCTGTCTATGAAGGTGCCTCTGCAAAGTATCCATGCGCGTGTGATAGTTGCACCTAATATGTTTACAACTCTATTTGATAAATGGAATCTCCATACACATACGACAAAGAATAGATATGACTCGAAGACATAATATTTGTTGACAGCACATTGCACTGATATATAATAGGTTGACACAAACACATGTTACATCAGAGTAAGCAGAACACAAATAACTAATCAGCTCAGACCGTTACTTTCTTCTTTGATACATTGTGGATGACTACAAGAACTTTTAGTTTACAGTTTTAAAAGGGTTGGAAGAGACCTTCAGGCTATCCACAATGTCAGTGACAGATCCATCCTATACCCACGGGCCACGGCCACTGAGATCTTCAAACAAACCATGCTTAGTCAATTTTGCTACAGGTCATCATAAATAAAAGCTCATATGAGTACTTCCTATACTCTTGCATGGTGAAAAGCTAAAGTAGAATATTGAGGGGAAACTATATATAAATAAAAATATACATCCAGTGGCTGTAGCAATCCATCTAAAATGTGCTTCCTCATCTAGCTACTCATCAAGCTGCCTAGCTACACACCTGAATTGGAGATCAGAATCACCAAACTTGCTTGGATCAGTAGACAACCATTGGAGCCCAAATATTCTGTCTTTGAGTCATATGAGAGTTCACTCAAAACTGACTAAATTTTGGTATAAGTAATGCAGGTGAGCTCACCATCTTATCTATTTCATTTATACAGAGGTAGGATTATTGTCCAAAAACGTTCATAGTCCAAGCACCCGGCCTGTTACAGGAAGTTGTCACCGAACTTTAGGTTCTCTAGGCCGTCATAGGTGCTTCAACAGCGTGGAAGTGCACAAAGCTGGGTAACAGGACAACTGCTATCAGCAACGTAAAGTATACTGGAAGTGCAAAAATGACCAGATCAGTTGCAAAAATAAAGAAATGAGCATAAAAAAGAGAAACAGCATGCCAAAAAAATGACCTGGTAACTGACTTAAGCAGAACAATTAGGGAAACAATAAGGCTTGTTTGGAATGCAGAATACAAAACAAAGAAATAGAACGAGTAGAAAAGTAAAAAAACAAAGAAATGAGTAGAAGGTCGAAAACCATAGGATTTCAAAATGCAGGAATGAAAACTTTACACCGTTTGGATCGCATGAATCCATAACATGGGAATGAAATAAAATGACAACCAAAATATATGTGCGTGATGATAGATGAATTTTTGTTTGCATTGGCATATGGGACTCACTGACATTAATTTCTACCTTCCTTTTTGTTCTTTTCGATAAGTTTCATGACTTACAGGTGGTCCGCTGGTCCATGGACGTGCTTCCATTATACGCACACGACGTTAATTTATACCGCTAGAGCCAAATAAAAAAAAATCTAGCACAGCCGCTCAGCCTCCTCGTCCTTATATATCCTTTCTCCAAAACAGATCGAGCACAGCGCCACAGCTGCTCAGCCGCTGCAAGGGCGAACGCGGCTAGGTCCGGCGAGGCCGAGGGATGAAGCAGCATAGCAGGGTGCCGGCGGAGTAGTGATGCGGCCAGGAGGGTACGAGTGTCGCGGCAAAGCATATGGGCGGGAGCAGCATAGACGGGGTACCGGCGAGGCCTGGAGCTCTCCGTGCGCTCTCTCTCTCCCTCTGTCTCTCTAGTGCGCGCGAGCACCTCGGGCTTCCACGAAAACATTGGTTCAGAGTGGATGTTAAAATTCCTGTATTTTGTGTAGCGAAGGAAACCTTTCCAAAGGAACGGCAGACTCCAATTCTTTGTTCCAAACGCTACATGATGTCAGCAAAATACAGGATTGGCAATCCTTTAAAAATCCTCCAATCCAAACGGACCCTAAGCAGTAACTGAGCAAGCAAGCTACATGAATGACGTGAAGCACAATGTCATGGAAAATGTCATGTACAGGAAAAACGAAAGTAGCTTACAAAGCGATAATTGTAGCAAATTTAGTTCTGGGAGATAAAAATGGCACACCATTTGTTCATGATGTAATAAACAGCCAGCATATATGGCAGCACTGAGTTTATATGCTAACTGATCTCCTCATTAAAGAAGTGCTGATCACAGCTTCAACTAAGGTTCAACTAAGGTTCTCCTGTCGCTTCCCTATTTCAGTACTTTTGTCACAATCCTTGAGGCCGTGAAAAGCCCCAGCATATGGGGCCATCCAGAAGTGATTTGAGCAAAATAAGTGTGTCATCCATGTCCCATATATATGTACACTTCCACGTCACGGCACCAGCTGAAGCTTGTCCTCCACGAAGCAGGAACAACCTAATCAATTTTGCTCCTGCTAAAAGACCAAACGTGGCATGATGTAATCCAAAATTACAGGCAACTACCTAAAATCACATGATTTATATTTACCATATCCTGAAAACATGGCCCCTCAGGGTAAAAAAAGTCAGGAGGGGCACTCAAACTGTCTAATCATAAGGATGATTCATTGGTCAGCCTAATTGAACACACGACATACTGGATGCGTTGACAGTCACTAACTGAAACGGTGTACCAATTTCGTCCACCCAAAAGGCCGTGACCACATGTGGACTGCTCGCTTCAACCCTATGTCTACAATGAGCAAATCAAACAATAGTTCACCAGAAACAAATCAATCAATGTACATATGCAAGAAATTAAATAGGATGAACCCAACCCACCTTATCTCGTCGATGCAGGCTGATGCGTCGAACACAGGCACCTAGGGTTTCGACATTCCGTGGAGCCCTTGAGCAGGCGTGAGCCGGCGGGAGGAAGCCGCGTCGGGGTGGCAGCCGCGCTGGTAGCCACCTATGGCGGCCAGCAGGGGGTCGCGGCCGTGCGCCGCCGTCCTGCGCGCCTATGCGCCAGCCAAATGTCGCTGATGGGCTCATGTTGGGAAGTGCTCCGTATGCATATCTGCACACACGCATGCAAACTTCTACACGTTTGCTTGCATGAGGAATGTGCTCTGCGTAGGATGCAGTAGCGTTCTTCAGCCTGTAAGGATACATGGCTGGGGTTGTCGGCATCAGGGCCTCCCTACTGCCTGGTCTATGACTAGTTGATGGCAGTGATCAGCGTTGGATCTGGTGCCGAGGTGGTGGTCGGATCCCGACCAGATTTGAATCTGACCGACCCGATTGACCAGCACGAGAGGACCCACGCCAGAGGCGATGTATGGGGGTAAAGCCATCCTCAGCAGATTGATCTAGAACCGATTCTGAGAAGGAAAGTATCTCGGCTAAACCCTCTCTAAGCCAATCGATAGATCAAATCGGAGTTGTTGAGTTGCGGAGGAAAAGACATTGGCAGGAACCACCTCGAGGATGATCCCGAGATCTGGTCGACCGATGCAGGTGTTGGTGAAGTTGGAGCAAAAGCTGGCTGCACCTCCTCTGTGGCTCCGGTGATGACTCCAACGCCGGTGGTCCAGGTGAATGCTCCGACGCTAATGGTGAGACCTGCCTCGAACTCCATGGAAGCAGGAAAAGAAACCATCTTGGTCGCCTGAAAAACATCACGCGCATCCCCTACCTGGCACGCCACTGTCAATTAAATATCGGCGGCAGTCTACCTAGGGTGTACCTATGGTAGTAGATGATTGGTGAGGGCACTCTTAGATTACAAGCGAGATTTAATCAGAGATGCAAGATTTATCCAGCTTCGGGCCGCATGGTGCGTAATACCGTACGTCCTGTGGTGTGATTGATTGTATTGCTGGTATGCAAAGATGCCAATTCAACCTGAGTCGATCTGGGTTGATTTGTCCTCTAGGGGATCCTTGCCCCTCCTTATATACTCTGAAGGGATAGGTTATAGGTAAAGTATCCTATTTGGTACTATTATAATGTCGTGCGGTGCATGTCATGTGCCGCACATCTTCATCATGTGGGCTGGGCCATCTCTGATGGTGCGGCCCATGTTAGTTGTGAGGGTATATGGGGGTCATATCCCCACAATTGTGGACTATTTTTCCTAAATAAAAGCAAGCAATTGTGGAATGTCTTGTTATTAAGAGAGCACTAAATTGATGATTATGAACATCTCGCAAATAAAGCATACTTATATGTAGTGCAACCATAGCATGGTATATAGTTCATGTTGGTCACGTGTCTGGGATCTATCGAACCTGGGAAGAGTGTAACGCTCAATACATCGCTGCCCTGGTAATTTGCACAAAAAATACAACACAGAAGAGGAAGCTTTGAGGGCCTGCCATGGTTGGATGCATGCAAACCCTCGCCATCAGCAGGCATTGGAGATTGAAGAGCCGCCGCCTCCAGAGAATGAAGAGCCGCCAACACCGAAGACTGAAGAAAAGCCACCCGTTGAAGATGTAAAGACTAGGACAATTGCTCCTTGGTCTTGGAAAGCTGCCATGCTTGTGTTTATGGCTATGGTCATTGCTTTTCTTATTGGGAAGTTGATGTAGGTTTATGTTGGTAGAGTAGGAGAACTTTGTAGCATGTGGTCAATGAAACAATGAGTTTGCTACTTATTATTGCACTTTGCATTAAATCTCTGTTATTTCTTTAATAATAATTGTACAATGTCAACATATGCTATTATTTGTTGTCCCCAACGCGAACTGACCACGATCGTGTCATAGTCATGGTTCATCACCACATTCCCCGTAGCCAAAGAACCGATAGGGCACAAGAAGGCACAGATATCCCTGGGATGGGAGCACCGTAAGATCCGGATAACGGAGCCGGTGACAATCGGGCCGGTGAGAACGGGCAGGGAGAAGTGAGCCCGAGCACTTATATTGATAGGAACGAATATGACCAAGATGAGGAAGCTAACTAGGTAACTTTGATGTCATTTTATCAGGTAGCCACGCAAGCTAATCAATTGAGAAGGTATTAGCTTACTCGTTTTCTCTAGCATGAGCCTTAGGTGGCCGATGAGCTAGAGGGTTCAGGTAACAATTGAGCCAGAATCAGGCATGGCCCGTCAAATCTACCTACCGGTAGAAACAATTCACACTGGCAGATCCTAGCATTTGATGAATTCAGGATGTTGTCCTCACCGCCAATTGCTTTGAAGAAATACTCTAGAATCATCAGTAACCTTTTAAGGCACCTCATCCCCTTGAAGTACCAGAGGTGGAATGGTAGAGAAAATGACACGACTGTGGTTCTAGAAAGTGACAAGTTAAAAATATGAGAAGAAGAGCTCCCAAAGTTTTTCATTTTCCCATGGGAAGAGGAGTTTAACAAAGTCCTAGCCAAGAAAAAACCTGCGAAAGAATGGTGTCATGCTTCAAGACTTTCAGGAGTGATTATTACAAGAGATATATCCTCAATAATATTGTAATGGAGAAAAGTTGGCAAGCAGAGGCCCTTCTAGTAAGGAGTTCAAGGATTACTGTGCAGCCGAGGAGTTCCAAGAACTGAGCATGAAGAATAAGCAGAAGTTACAGAAATTGGATAATCCTCATCATTGTGGCTCTCGTGGATATGCCAAGCTGGTGCCAGTTATTGAGGAGGAATTAGAGAAGCATAAAAGTCTTATTGAACAAGGCATTGAGGTTGAGACCACACATTGGGAGACTAAAGCGATAATATACTGTATCGGGAGGAAGTGTCGTCATGGTGATGATGGGAGCTTTAGCACCACAAATCATCCATCCATGAATGACGTAGATGATGCAGTCATTAGCTCATCGTCTCGAGGATCTCCCATATAACTGAGGAGGTGAGGCAAGGACTTGCACTTATGACAAGGAGAACGACGTGCTCACCCAAGCACTCAGAAACAAGGAGCACCCTGGCCACACTAGAGGAAGCGGCGTTGTTAATTGGTTACAAGCATTCCTGAAAGAGGCCGAGAGTTACCAGAGCTATCGAGGAGTAAAGAGGCACTAGAGGCAGAGACGATGAGGATGATTAAGGAGGTGGAAGAAAGATTAAACTCCAGAATTAATCAAGTCATTGATGCACGAGTCAAGGAATTTTTGGCATCCCAGACATCAGAATTACCATAGACCCTATGCTTTTACCTAACTGTAGCCAACAGATACAGGGTCACAGCAACTATGGGCCGACCCGTTTTGGCAAAGAAGAAGCGAATGTGCCTCATCTAGTGGACAACATCAGTGAACCCATCAATGTCAAGTTGTACATCTGTCAGCAATGGACAAAAGACAAGGTGGCACTCGGCCATGCCTGGCCTGCGGGAGACAGGACCGTTAATGGCCACCCAATTCCATAGGGGTACACAAAAGTGACCATTAATAGGATTCTTGACAAGAAGTACAACAAGATATGCATCGAGTACCCCGCAGTGCAAGACATGCCGAGACTTATCCAGAATAAGGGAGCCCAAGTGGCCTGACGCAAGCACCTCATTAAGCTTGACCACGAGATGTCCTCAGATTAAGAGGACGAATGTGACTCTTCCCCCCACCACTCAGCATCTCCAAGGAGAGGAGATCACCCTCGGTTTCCAGCAACCCCGAGGAGGTCTCCTTCACTCCCTCCTCGTCAACATATTCCTCCTCCTCCTGCTACTGCTCCTGCATCTCGTCCCTCTACATCAGGTGGATTGAAACAGAACACTGCCACTCCTCCTCCTTCTATTGTCCCCTCTTCATTAGGCCAAGCAAAAGAAAAGATTCCTCCTCGCTCTACATCAGCATCTAGAGGACATAGTTCTTGTCCTCTTACATCCAAAGCAACACCAAAGGCACCATCGCAGTCATGCAAAAGGTCCTTAGAGTCAGTTGCTAATGCTCCCCAAGTGGAGCAAGAGAAAAACAAAAGGCCATTCAATGGCAGCATTACAAGCTTGATGAACCAAAAAGTCACTGCCAATATACCTAGGGAACAATATGTTCCATTCTTTAATCCAATTGCCTCAATTCCTAAGTCTATGAAGAGGAAAAAAATATATAAAAGGTATACACAAAACCAGTAAAATAATGAAAGGGCTGACGAAATGCACCATGAACATCAAGCGGCTATAAACAAATTGCTCAAAAAACACCAATATGAGCAGAGTGGATGTAGAGGACCTCTACTAGGAATCATTGGGGATGGCATCATTGGCAATGAAGTTTGTATGAAAAGAATATTTGGTATTAGAGGACGAGTACAAAAATGTGCCCACACCGCTTCTTCACGTGCATAAATATTACTTGGCCCAAGCATTAGAGGTCAATTCATATTGCTTTGTTGTTATTATCCCTCTGTCGGTTGTTTATAATTATTTAGAAGAAGAGAAGATGGATGTTGAGTGGGAGTGCCTATTCCAACTGTACCAGAAACGTAACCTCGATGTATAGCTACTGTGTTTGTGGACTATGTAAGTACCGTACACGTATGAAATCCTACATAATGCTCTTTTAAGACACAAATTGTTAACTTTTGTGCACTTCCCATGATTTTTTATGTAGGTTAATTATAAAATATTGCTTCGTAAAGCGCACATTCAATCACATAGGCTCCATAGACCCATTCGAGTCAATCACAAAACCTGCGGAGGCCTTGTAGGAGGTGTGGATTATGTGATAGATTCATTGATGGGAATTTTTGAAGAGTTCATGAAACAAAAGAAAAGCCACCTACTTCTACCCTATAACTTCAAGTATGTGTTCTCGACCTTTGCTTTTATGCTTCTTTTTTGTCAAGATTATTCATTAATTATGATATTGTGATTGTAGCGAGCATTATGCCCTCATTTGTGTCAATCTTGATAAAAATAAGATTGAGGTGTGGGACTCGAAGAAAAAACCACTTCAGGATCTGCAGCCACTGATGGACATGTTGAATTCGTAAGCGATGCTAACAACACCATATTTCTCTGATCATAGATATCCCTTTCTAATGTTTCTTCTTTTAACTATTTTTTATAATGTTGCACAGTGTTTGGAAAAAACATAGAGGTGGGACACAAAAATATTTCAAGGTTGTTGAAATACAGGGCATCGAGTACCTAAAACAGCTGGCGGTCAACAATGAGTGCAGGTTCTATGTCATGTGGACAATGCTTCGCTACATCGGCTACACTACGAAAGAGCCAAATGACCATGTGAGTATAATCCATATTTCATTTATGTCTTTTAATAAATAAAAAATATGGTGTACTGATTTCATCTATTGTCTCGGTCTTTTTGGAACGACAGCGCAAGCAATATAAGCACCAAAGGCTTCTAGAAATGGAGGTCATCGAACTTCAAAGTGAGCTGGCAGCCTTCATCATGGCCGAAGTTCTTTCAAAAGATGGAATATTTTCCATTGCATGAGCAAGGAAGTACAAGGAGCACTATACACCAGCCGACATCGCCAGACTTTTGTAATTTCTTTTCTTATTTTATTGTTCAAAATCTTGTGAAGAACATTTGAATGTAACCGTACCAGATATTTGTATTGTGTTTATATTGCTGATGAAAAATTAGAATTCTAATTAATAGCATTATAATAATTATAATAAATTAAAACAATAATTAAAACTAAAATATTATAAAATAAAAACTAAATTGACAAATTCAGATTATTGCTGGCTAGAACGAGCCCGCAGTGTTGGCTGCGGCTACAACCCGCAGTGTCGGCTCATAGAACAAGCTGATAGTGTTGTCTCAAGCAACACTATCGGCTCGAACCACAAACCGGCAGTGTAGCTTCAGCCAACACTACCGGCTCGTGCGACGAGCCGACAGTGCACGAGCAGGCAGTGTTGATGGCGCAGAACACTGTCGGCTGGTTCTATGAGCTGGCAGTGTTTATTGTCCATCACTGTGAGTGCGTAAGAATCAGCAGTGATGTGAACCCCACATCACTGCCGATATGTCACTGACAGTTCAAATTCCGGCAGTGATAGGAGTTAAGCACTGACAGTGATGTGATCAGCTAGAGTAGTGCAATTATGTGATCCACATTCAGATTTATGAGCCTCCAGCAATCTTATGCAAAGGGGCAGCTTATGAAGTGATGTTCAACCATCTCCTCCATCTGGCCATTGCAAAGAACACAGTTATAGTCCTCCAGGTCCATATTTCTTCTTCTAAGCAATCTAGTGCTTAGCCTATCCTTCATGAGAAGCCAAAAAAACTCGATGTTTATTCTGGCAGGCACTTCTCCAAAGCCATCCAAATGCTGGGTGAATGGTGAGATGTCCGCTCAATTGTCTGTAAGCCTTTCTTGAGAAAAAATTATTGGATCCCCATGAATAAGTCCAAACATCAGGGAGTTCAGAGGCCTAAATTGTTTGTAGAATGCTTTGCAATTGCCCCAGCTGAGAGAAGGCTTCAGCTAACAGTGGCAGGTGGAAGAGATCATATAAATTGAGGGCTGCATTTACCTCTGCAAGAGTGATCTTTGTTTTTCTTGTGAACGAATAGAGTTCAAGGAAACTTATCTTAGGGACTAATCCATTCTAGAGTCTTCCCAAAAAATACATGTTTTTCCATCTTGAACATTTACACTGGCAAGACCTTTGTATTTATCGATCAATCAGTCTTAGAATATCCCTCCACAAAAATGATCCAACATTTGCAGCCCCTGGCAATTTCCCATTTCTATAATATCTTTTACACATCAAGTTTACCCATGGCAGATCTTCTCTGTTTAAGAACTTATGTAAATATTTGAGTAAAAGGGCTTCATTCTGTGTTTTCAAATTAATCACTCCAAGACCTCCCTCTTCTTTGTCTCTGCAAACGAAGGACCAAGCAGCTTTTGCAGGCTTAGTTGAGTTTTGATCTACTCCTCTCCATAGACAGTGCTTGCGATACTTATCTATCTGTTCTAGCACTGTTTCTTGAAGCTTGAAGGTACACATTGAGAATGTTGGTAAGGCTGTGATTACTGAGTTGGTAAGCTGTAGCCTTCCTACTTGGTTGAGGAAGAGTGAAGTGGAAACCAGTCTTCTTTCACACTTACCAACATTCTCCAAGTTTCATTTCATGAATTGTTCACTCTCAAGTATCATTTCTCCAAGTGCATTAACTGAAAATGATGTTTACTGAAGTCTAACAAAATCTAAGAGAAGTATCCATATGTGTAGCATTGTTAATCCTGGTTACGTTTTGTGTTCACCTTTTTTGTTTCAGAGTTGGAACAAAATGTTATTGCTTCGAAGGACTGACCTCCTGAAGCTCTGTGTGAAGTTGATGAAATCAGGCTGAACCACAACAAGTTCATTAATTTTCTTTGTTGTAGAATTGTTGCACATTGTTTTTCCTTAAGTACCTAGAATAGCATAGAAGAAATCAAGCTGAAGCACAAGCTCAAAGTTTGGTCATTTTGACTTCCAAATGAATGGTTTGGTTTGCCGTCAATCTTTACTCTGTTCTACTCTGTTATGCACACTAGGAGATTTTTTGCACCTGAATTCTGCACTGGCGCTGTTAGCAAAAAACTGGTGGGTGGCACGTCGTGTCAAGTATTTAGTCACTTTACGATATGTTTTAATCCATAAATACGACATAAAATATAACAACTGAAAACAAATAATCATCGAACAAGAGAATCTACTACCGACATACATTGTAGCAGTTCCTGACATCAAACAAGAGAATACACTATCGACACACACAGTGATTCCTAAACCGAATATTACAGTGCGCATCACAAATAGTACTAAAGATGAGTTTAGGATGTATCCTTTGTTGGATCCCAATCCGGAGGACTGAGAACCACTGTTAGCAGCTTGCGCAGCAGCTCGGGTATGGGTCATGATGGCCTGCTCGTAGTAGTCGATCTACAATCTATGCAGACCCGCAAACACTTGGGGATGAACAGCAGCAGATCGAGCAGTCGCGTGGATGCGCTCCCCAAAAACTGTATCGCCCGCCTACCCATGCAGGTACGCTTGACGGACGGAGCTTCGAAGGCCTGCTCATCTGAACCCCTTGGGCGCGCAAGGAGCCGGGTCGTCGATGGCAAAGAGCAGCTCAAACTCGAGAACAAGTGGCGGCTAGGGTTTGGAAGTGAACTCCCATATAGGCATTCTGGAGGATGACGGTCGTATTTATACAGCAACGGCGCAGGGGTATTTTAGTCTTTTGCATTTGCCTTAGGGCACATCAGACGTAAGTGATTTACCCATTTGCCCTTAAACGCTAGACCAATTCACCACTGTGCCACCCATGACCGTTGCGCTGAGCAGCAAAACATGGCCTAACACAGCATGTCCGGCCAAGGCCTCGGCACGGCGGCGGCGCGCGCGTGGTCTCCCAGCGTTCCCTCTCACCTTGCACGTAGGAGGAGCAACCAACTTCCTATTTAAGTTGAGCTCCTTCTTAGTGAGTGTTTCATGTGGTACTAATCTCACTTTCACTTAGCACTAATTATAAGCCTTTAGAGTTCTAATGATTAATTGCTGAACTAAGTATTGGCCTAACCCAATTAATCCAACACGTCGTCCATGTTGCATGGTTCTCCTGAAGTAGGGCTAGCGAGCTGGTTAGTTGGCACGTCATACGCGAACGGTGTGAGAAACACGGGTGGGAGCAATAATAATAGAAAAATATATATATTAAACAGTAAAATGGATAAACAGTATTGGTGAAACGTTTTGAGGTTGTATGGTCCTCATGCAAATCGATCCTCGAGCTGCGATCCAGACGTACTTGTGTGACCGATCTTCATGGTGTTGCTGGGTGCATGGAGACTTGGAGAGCGTGTCCTTGTAGTTACCAGATTTTCGGAGCAAAAATAGGCAAATAGCCCACGTTTTACACCGTATGAATGCTTACGCGCACGCATATGGGTTATTGGGCCTTTGTTGTGGTACTCTCAAATAATAACTGTAGACCGTGGATTTGGATATTTTTTACCACATATTACTTTATAGAAGGTAATAACAATATTATATATTTAGTTATTCTAATTTTGGAAGGAAATGAAGTGTTCAAATACACCGTCTATTTCTTTTTGGAAAGTTTAGTATCGATTTTTCTTTGAACGTGCTGGAGAGTTAGCAATGATTTTTTATTAACGTGACAAAGATGTGTGTATGGTAGGGTACATAATATGATAGAAATCTTTTTTAACATGATATATACAGGTGTATCTTTTAGAACGTGATATGTACATACGTGTGTACATCACCATGCTTTACTGATTAACTTTTTTTTATAATGTGTGTATGGTAGGAAAAATATGTAATCTTTGGTCCAACTTTTCAAACAAGACAATACCAATATATGAGGTCCGTGACAACTTTGGTGCTTTGGTGTAATCTTTGTTTTTCGTTATTACATGACAGCTAGCGTGACGCTTTTTAAAAAATCCTCTCAATCGATCATGTAACATAGTTTTAATCGTGTTGCCATAATCTACACGTGTTCAACAATGTAATATGTTTTTTTTTGGTTAGCGTAACATATTTTAGATTGCTAAATAACATGTCATGAACTAATCTTTTTTTATGCCGCCGGCACGTCGGAAAGACTTTGCATGCAAATGAAAAAAACAAGTTGCATTTGTGTGGCGACTCATGCACAGATTGATCTGCAATTCTATATGCAAGCATGCACGCAGTCCAGGATGTAACAATTGGTGCATGGTACCTCTCTCCATCCCAAAGTATGTACAATAATGATATTCGTAAAGTTTGCTAAGTTTATAGAAAATATTAGTAATATTTATATCTTTAAATAAATTTATTATACAATAGATCCAATGATCTATCTAATGATACTAATTATGTATTATAAATATTAAAATTATTAATAATATTTTGTCAAAGTTAAAATCGTTTGACTACATATGGAAAACGAGAACAACACTTGTTTTAGGATGGAGGGAGTAATATATATGTAATTGTCATTTACATGATAAGCTTCATGCTAATTCAGGAGTTCCCTAAAACTTCTGAAGAGTTTAGAGAGAAACAAAGACAGGCCTGCATAAGTTTACAGGCCCAAGTGGTTCACTAATACGTCTTTGGGAGGATAAATGGTTGGTTAACCTTTTTTTCTCAAAAATCATATATATGTCCATCTTATATAACATTACTAGGAAAAATCATGCTATAATGTGTCATGTCTTCAGTTCTGTAACCGGCCGGTACCCATCAATATTGATCTTCTTGCGTAGGTCTCTAATGGGAGATAAGTCAACTAAATGCAATGGGCTCGTTGTAAAAGTTGCGTTTGTACGACTTGATGACCAACGAGATTCTTCGAAATGGGATGCTTTTGGTTGTCGCTTTTGGTTTGTAACAGCCACAAAACGTAGCTAATTTATTTGGGAATTGGCTGCAAGCAATAGTACCATAGTCGCCTCTCCAAATTTGGGTGGGGTGACCGCCATATGTTGGTCCATTTTAGCGGAGTAGAAATGATATTGTATCTGACATTTTCAGGGCATTTGATGAGACAAACGGTGGCGATCATCAGTATCCATTTTAGCTCATGTTAGTGTTTTCTTATATGTATGACATTTTCAGGGCTGCTTACTCGATTTGCTTGTGGATCCAATTACAAAAGAAGCGCATTCGGCCAATCATGAAGTAAGCATGCCGTATGTTGGGAACGGTGGTCTTGAAAACTTTTGCCAATCATAAATGGCTGTCTTCCAATTGGCTCAACGTATAGCTCTTGTTGTCTGAATTTGTGCTTTGTGCTCATTTTTTTTTTACCTTTTCTAGTTCTTTTTCTTCTGAGGTTGAAATTTTTTATTTTGTTAAGTTGAGTGTACAACTCATATGCCGAGGTCGGAATAAAGCCTATTCTTTTTTGAGTCTTTTTTTTTTCTAAAAATAGGGTAGTGGTTATACATGAAACTGTGAGAGTATTTTGCGTAAAGCATGGATCAATACTCTTTATTTTGCCGAATAGAACCAAATCTTATTATTCTCTCACCGCTATAATCACATACAGTATAAGCACGTATTGCATTATATTGGCTCGTGCATGAACACTGATGATCACAGCCTAAAAAATACTAACCTCTTAACAATAATTATTTGGTTTTGTTCAGGTCATGTGCATGCATGAATCAACCTTAATTCACACCAATCTAAGCTGCAACTAATTAAAATGTTGGCGTGTGAATGTTGAGCATGGAGACCCTGGTCTGCACGAGGCTCCTGAACACCTTCTTGCTCTCGCTCTCCAGCTCCCTCACGCACTGCTCCAGCTCCTGCAGCTTCTCAAGCGCCGCGCCCTCCCGCCGCTCCTCGCCGTCACCCACCGCCGTCCTCTGCTTGCTGCTCCTGGACAGCGGCGGCAGACGGCTCTTCTTGGGCGAAGCCGATCCCGGCGACGCCAGCACCGCCGCGGCGTCAGCGACAGCACCAACCTCCAGGAACAAGGCCGCGGCCGCCGCGGCAGTATCGTTGACCGCCTCGGCGACGGCCCTCGCGACCTCGGCCTCGGCGGTGGCGGCGGCAGCAGGGCGCGCGCACGTGCACCTGGCGGCCTCGCGCGCGACGGCGTTGGCGAGCTGCTCGAGCTCCCTGCCGGCCTGCCGCTGCGCGCGCGCGGCCGAGGCCAGCTTGGCTCCGTCGCGCCTGCGCAGGGCGGCGCGGAGCTCGGCCGCGTGCTGCCAGAGGGACACCAGCGCGGCCAGGAACGTGCCGAAGGCGTCGGCCAGGACGAGGAAGCCGTCCAGCAGGCCGTCGGCGGAGTCGGTGGTGCCGCCAGCGTAGCCAGGGGACAGCGCGGCCTGCGCCAGCGGGAGGCGCAGCAGCTCGTCGAGCACGCAGAGGAGCGCGCGCACGTGCGCTAGTGATAGCGGGTACTTGGGCCCCGGGTTGGACGTCCATGAACGAAGCGCCAGGAGCTGGTCGTCCACGTCCGCCAGCAGCGGGTGCGCGTGGCACGGCACGCTCGCCGACCGCACGTGCCCGGCCACCGCTTGAGACCTCAACGACCTCGCCGCCGGTGGCACGGTCATCGTTGTCGTCGGCGCCATCTATATCGGCGTCGTCACGTACGATTGTTCTCTCTGTGCGTGCGTCGATCTTGATGGCTTCGCTAGCTGTATGTGATATCTGGCGGGATGATGGAATTGATGATCAACTGATTGAGCTCGTTGACAAGCCAAGCGTGTGCGTATATGTATAGATATGGAGGAGAGATGGAGACGACGAGGTAGCTATCTGGAGCTGTTGGGTTGTCGCGGTGCTGGGCAGCAGAGCTGAGCAGGCATGGATGATGGATCACCGACGAAGCTTCTGTGAAGTGGACCGCTCACATGCACACGCACGTAATACTGCAGGCACGGCCTCACACTCACAGGCCGGACAGCCAGCCTTGAAACCTGTGCAATTACGCGGCGTGAATGTTCGCCGCATGCATGCCTGCCACGCGCACGACGCCGCACGAACTGTACGTACGTACGGCTGGACTTGAGTGTGGCCGTGCGATTATGAACCAGTGGCCGAGATCACACATCTCGGTCGTCTCATCGATACTTTGGAACGCGGAGCACGGGAATTTGCTTGTTGTCTAAGTGACCGATGAAAATACTGTGAAATTTCTAGCTAGCTAGATCGTAGTCATTTGACTTTTTATAACCTTAAGTTTGATCACTCGTCTTATTCAAAAAATTTATATAAATATTGTTAAATTTAAATCATTATTGAAGAACATTTGTTAATAAAGCAAGCTATGATAAAAAAATAATATTTTGTATAACTCTTTGAATAAGATGAATGATCAAACTTCATGATAAAAAAGTCAAATAACTTACAATTTAGAATAGAGGAAGTACTATGTAATTCATTCAGATACTCCCTCAAAACAACCAAGTATCTTGGTTGGCATCTTTGCGACCAATCAATTATTATGAAACAAATGGCAAATCTAGAAACATAGGTTATTAAGATAAGCTTATCCTTTTCATGCTCCATATTTAGGGTGCGTTTGGTTGAAAGAAACATTTCAGATTCTCATGTAAATCACAAGAATCCTTGCCAAACAGTTTTTTCAGTGAAGCATTTCTCTGTGACACACCTAGAAACGTTTCTTTGTTTTGAACCACGAATGAGAATCACCCAAATAGCTAGGTGTTTCGCAGAGATTTTAGTTCATTCCAATGGAAGAAATCTGGATCAATAGGCAAACGGTTTCACCAATTCTTACCAAGTGATTCCATTTCAACAAAGAAACGTTTCTAGAGTGAATATGGATCTGAAATGTTTCTAGAAAAATCTGGATCGCTACCAAACACACCCTTAGCTGAGTTTTAGTGACTACAAGTTTATAAGGAGGACTTAAGGACTCTTACATCTAGCGGCGAGGGCTCGAGCCGTCTGACCCAATGCTACAACCGCCCAACAAACAAATAACCATCCCTCCCAAAACAAAACAAAACAAAAAACAATAACCAAACAAGATACAAATGCATGCCCTGATGCCAATAGTCGAAATCCGAGGATGGAAAGAATTTGAAATTACATATGGGAGGGAACAGTTTGAAGAAAGTTACATAGAGTAGACTTTGGGAAGGGAAGATGATGCAAGCTGGCGTTGCATAGCATTTTGGGATTCTAGGGTACGGCTTGCAGGCACCATGCCAGCTGTGGATGTCGCGGTGTTGCCGGTGGACGGTCCAGTGGCCACAAACCCGGCCCACAACATATGCAGAATATGGTGCACGAGGGCATCTCTCATGTCATCTCTGGACGACCTGAAAGGAACCCCGCCATCGCAATCGCAGACAATGCATGGCATACATCCATTCATCCACATTCCATCGAGATTGGATCGGATTGTTGACTTAGCAAGCTACAAGCCCTGCCAGCAGGGAAGAGATGAGCAAGCTTATTACAAGCAATACTCCTATACAATATGAGGTCACTACCCTAAAGGCTCTATTTAGCACACCTTAACTTTACAAATAAAATATTTTTTTAGCTTCAGCTCCACCAGCAGCTCTACAAGTGAATGTGAAACTGTTTTTGTAATCCGTTTGACAAAAACAAATACCTCATACCAGATAGAAATGATAAAATGTCCAAAATACTCTTATATTTTCTTCACCTATTTCCCTCACCTGTTTCCTTCTCTCTCCCGACACCTCGCTTAGTAAACGCGGTTGAAACCTGAATAAAACTCTTAACGAGACTAGCTAGCCTGATGATCCTAGTTTTCTATGTGTCTGATCCACACTTAACAGGCTGTTTCCTAGCTACCATCTTAGACCAGGTCTACATCACTCGAGCTTGCTTGCATTGCTTACTCCATCAGTATTATTAGCTGCAGGCAGGCAGGCAAAATGTCTATGGCGATGAGACATGACAGGTGTGCTGCCAATTGCGCGCGTATCCTGCAGCTGTGACAGCTCAACCGATCGATGTTTAGACCCCCAATTGTACGTGTGAACTTGCTTCTTAATCACGCTAGAGTAGACTCAGCAGATCAAACATCAAACTACATATTTACACATAAAGATTAGATCAAGAGTATAGAGTAGACTCCAGAAGATCGATAAACTACATATTTACACATAAAGAAAAAAAAAGATTGTGTACTAGAGACATGTTTTGTTTGCTAACCCCTTTATTCTAAATTATATAAAAAAAACTTTCTAACTTGATATAGCTTTGCACTATGCATGTATGTAGACATAACAAATATCTAGGTATTCAGCTACTATGCATGTATGTACATATAACAAATATCTAGGTATTCAACAAAAACTATGTATGTAAGAAAGTTGGAGCGATTTATAATTTGAAATGGAGGAAGTAGTAATTCTCCTTTTTCCTGATTTGTCCCCCTTTAAACATTTTTTTATACTTTCAGTTCATACAATAGGAAGCTGCAGAACAGGGGCTTCTAAGAATGAAGATTTATAACTATAAGATCATTCAAACAAATCCTGGAAAATAATCCTCGTCAATTAGTCTCACTGCTTAAAATTTAGGTAGTGCGATCGTGGGATTCGACGTTGGAATAGTGGCCATTATTGGTCAGGGACACAATAGACTGCACATGGATCGAGGTGATAATTGAGTGTGTGTCTAGTATGGATGAAAATGGTACGAATATTTATCCGACCGTCCGTTCGACCGAACAAATTTGAACACTTAAATGAATAATTATACGAATATTCAAATTTTTTTTCAAATACGGATACTAAAACAGATATTTTATACGGATATCAAATACAAATATGATATCACCTGTATCCGGTGGATACGGATAATCTAGGTAAAAATACGGATGTATTCGACCTACACATGGCGGATACTATCTGTTTATAGCAGTACGAGCCATGGCTAGCTGAATTGGTCTGTTGCCGTGCCCTTCGTTTTGTAGTTACCTTCCTCCACGCTTAGCTCTGGTGGCCGATGTAGTAGTTCTAGATTGAGCCATACTGATTTTATGCACACATTTATTAAACTATAATTCAATTTCATGAACTCAGAACATGATTATGTCTTTACCGTTGCTTTTACTCAATATCCGAAAAGATATTTGTATTCGACATTCTCCGAATCCAATACATCCCGTATTTGATAATCATTATTTGTATTCGTAACCGAGACAATTCATATTCATATATATATCCGGTAGCTATCCGTGTCCGAATTCAAATCCGACCAGAAATATGAAAACAAATATGATATTAATGATATTCGTTCGTATTCGATCCGTTTTCATCGGGGTGTTTAGTGAGGAAGATACTCTGGATATGAATAAGAGAATGTGCAGTATTCCATTCCGTGTGACTACGTTAGCTTAAGCTACCGACTACAAATGATATATTGTTCCAAGTTCGTTCTTCATCTGATGAACAGTCAGATAATGCCCTCCTGATAATTACAGAGAATAATTATTAGTTTATCTAGGGCTATGATATTTGACTGAATTTATGTGTGTTATTTCCAAATGCCTCCGGATACTGGTGACATGCCTGACTGAAAGTAAACAAAATACGAAACAAAATCAGGCAAAACCACGAAACACACTGCGAAATGTACGTCAAAATTTCTTTTTCGTATATATATTCTCTGTTTTTTAATGTACAGTATTTATATACATGAGTATACAACGGTTAGCTATCTTGTGTTGGACTGTTGGCGACTGATTTGATTCTCCAGATCGCCGGAGTACGGATGTTGAGCAACGAGACCCTAGTCCGAACAATGCTCCTGAACACGGCCTCGCTGCCGCTCTCGCACTCGTCAATGCATCGCGCAAGCTCCTCAAACTTCTCCGGCGCCACATCGGCCGTATCCGGCTTCTTGGAGAAGGCAGCAGCAACGAAGACTTTCTTGTTCGAGGACGACGACGACGACGTCGCGGCGGCAGACACGGACGCGACGGCTGAGAACACGGCGGCGGATGCGGCCGCGCTGGCCGCCGCGGCGTCCATGAGCGCGGCGGCCATCTCGGCCTCCTCGGCTGTGACGTTGCTTGATCCGAGCACAGCCAGGCGGGCCGATCTGGCGACGGAGGAGGAGACGTTGGCGGCGAGGCGGTCGAGCTCCTTGTCGCTCCTGCGCTGTGCGCGCGCGGCGGACGCGAGCCTTGCGGCGTCGCGCCTGCGGAGTGCGGCGCTGGCGTCGGCCGCGTCGCGGCGTAGCGCGAGGAGTGATTCCTGGAACCCGCGGTGCGCGTCGGCGAGGAGGAGGAACGCGTCGAGGAGGCGGTCGGACGAGGCGCAGGCGCGGCGGACAAGGGCCTGCGGCTCCGGGAGGAGGAGGAGCTCGGCGAGCGCGGCGTGGAGCGCGTCGATGATGGCGAGGCCAGAGGACGGGGAGGGGGAGGTGGAGGCGGTCCAGGCGCGTGCGGCGGCGGTCTGGGCCTGCAGGTGCGCCAGCAGCGGGTGGGAGCGGCACGATGGAAGGCTGATGGAGCGGACGTGGTGGTTGCGGGGACGGCTGGCCCGCGCTGGGCTCAGCTGGAAGGAGATGGAGCGGCCGAAGCTGGGCGCCATTGTTGTTGTTGTTGTTGAAGGTATGTAGGTTGCTTGGGTTTGCAAGCTGAGCTAGGTAGCTCGATTGGTCGTCGTCTGAGGTGGAGAGGGGGTGGCGAGCGAGGTTGGTATATATGGAGGGGACCGTGGGGGAAGACGAAGGCAGCAGGCAAGGGAAGGGAGGTAAGGTAGCTTGGTACGCGGTGGTTGCACGTGTGGGTGGGTGGGCATCGGCAGCAGTGAGTAGTGAGCTAGGGAGGGGACATGATCCGCGAGGACAGGTTGGACGGAAAGGAGCAGCAGCTGCCGTTGGAGTCAAACCAATGCAAGGCCGCCATGGATGGTTAGGCTATGCATGCCTAGGTGTCATGTTGGCTCCATCTGCAGAAAGGTGAGGTGTTCGACATGCAATTAGCCAGCAACGGAAGCAGGGGGCGCCTTGATCGATCTGTAACACGCACGCACGTCACGACGACCATCTCACATGCATATGATTGAAGTAAACTAGTAGCTAAATAGCAGTGTGTGGTCGGCGATTCCAGGCCAAACCGGACAAAAAACACATAATTAACCTAGCTAAGCCAGGTAGGTCATTCATCATCATCATCATCTCATGGAGGATGCAGTCGCATTTGTCAAACACCCAACGAACACTCACGTACACGGCCGGGCGGTATAGTAGTTGGGTCGTTCGCCGCAAGGCTATCTAGCTAGCTGTATGTAAACAATGCCAGGGCACACGAGGGCATCTTCAGGCTTGAGCAAGCTAGCAGAGTATTCTATAGTCCTTGCATTCGATCCGATCCACTGGCTGTAAACCAACCTGCAGCCAACCTTCTCCGACGATTGATCCATGCCATATGCTCGATCGGCCGCCCATGCATAGCGTTAGTCCTACTATCATTTAGCCTCGATCGCTCGTAGCTAGCTAGCAGTAGCTCGGCGCGCTAGCAAGGTGCCAGAAGCCATGCATGCCATGCCAACCACCGTGTGTCCTCTAGCATATAGTAGCCAGTAGATGTGGCTGCAGACGATGAGCTGAGTCCACGGTCGTCGTCGTCGCCGCCGCAGAGATGGACTGAAGATGGACAACGGGGATCGCACATGTACGCGGCTGCGATGCTGTTTTGCAGGAGGCTCACCAGCAACCGGACACGCGGTAGGTGAGGCGAGATTCGTTGATTCCCCGGCGCCGCAACAGCAGGATCCATGCTGTGCACACGCAGCGTCTCGATCCATGGACGGACGACGATCCACCATATGCGGCACGGCACCAGCTAGCGTGCGTGCGTGGTGTCTGCTCGCTCCGTGTCCGAGCGATCGGGCGACAGCATATTCCAAGTGTTCCCGTCGTCGTCTCCTCCTCCGATCAATGCTCTGCATCTCCCACCCACACATCATCTTACGCGTTGCATTGCCACATTGTGCATCGCTCACCAGGCCGGAGTACTCTAGCTAGCAGGCCGCACGACTGGCTGGTCGATCTGCAACCCCTGTCAACTGTAAACATGTGCATTGTTTTCTATATACCGTCCAACAGCACGATCGATCGAGCTGCTAGCTATGAGCTAACTCATTCCTTAAGCTTGGGTTGTTGAAGGTATGCATGGCGCGTCGATTGTCATCATCGTGTGCGTGCATACCTATCTCTAGATCCAACTGCAATTTTCAGCGCTAGCTTTCACGCATCCCGGACAATGCATGTTTTGATTGTCATCTTCTAGCTTATGCCTACCTATCTACCTGCTGGCTGCTGGTGTGGTGGTTCTCTGCAATACTAATCCAAGCATGTTTTATTAGCCTGTGTCCATATATATGCTAAACAAGACTAGCTACTTGTAAATTACTAGTAGTAACAAGTAAGAACCCAGCCGCCCAATGATCACTGCCAACTTCCCGAGCTTCAATTTCAGCAGGGATCACAACAAAGTTACCATTAGTTCTTAATAGTGTGCAGCAATATATAGTGCGAAAATCTTATACAACCGACCAACTACAATTAAAAGGACACAACTTACAAAAGATAATGGATAATTTTTTTAATATTCAAACAGAGACAATTACTCGCGTCAAAAAAAAAGACAGGATGAAGACCGAGCACCGCTCGGTTGGCTAGCCCTGACAGAGTTCGGGCTGCCCACCTGCGTTTGAGCACTGACAGTTGCATGGTGCTTCATCCTGGAACAGTAGGTTTCCAGTTTCTGAGTTGCCTCACAGGTGAATGCACCATAATGATTAGGTTGGCATGCCTGTCATATTCGAAGCCTTAATGACTTCGGATATTTCTTGGCTACTTATAGCCTCTTCGTATAGATATAGATCTAGTTTACACACTAGTGCGTGTGTGTGAGTGTGTGCATGTGTGCGTGTGGTGGTGTGAGTTCAGATATTATAGCTTATACTTAAAAGCTAAAGCTCAGAAAACAGATAGGATTACGCGTATTGGCTAAACAATAATAAAAAAATCAGACACCTGAATTATAGGAGAAGTGATATATATTGTGCCTCAATTTTCTTTAATTTCTTTCACATTCCGTTTAATACTCCATATCTTTGTTGTAGAAAAAAAACGCAGTCAGTTCTCAAGCTAATCCTTTTATGCTTTGGAACACAATTTCTAACAACTTGGATTTATCACCCTAGCTACTAAGACACACCACGGAAAACTTTAGCAAGTACATGTATATATCATGTCGTTCAACGATGCTTGTTTTAGTTTCCGGCGTGCCGACTGAAAACAACCAAGCAATCGAGCTGTATGTGCACATGCTAACGTCTTCTGGTCCAAGCTACAACCTTAATTATTAATCATCAGTTCATCATCACATTATCAGTTTTGGATGAAGGACAGAAAACATGCTTTAATGTCTGTAGTACTTAGGTGCATATGCCCTCCCATCATCATATCAGCATGCAGATGCATCATTGTACTATATCTAGATAGAGAGAACACTAATGTGTATATATATGCATTCTTATATATAATATATATGCCTGTCATAATGTTGCACGAATGGGTTGTCGTCCTCCAACTCTTAGGGCTAATCTGCCTCTCCTCTCGGCCTCTCCTACCGGCCGGCTATAGCTGCTGGTAGTTGCAGAGGTAACGCTTGCATGCTGAATTATTTGCATCTTATTCTTTTCCTTTTCAGCTAACAGCCGCCAGATCCGCATAAAGATTTTCCCTAGACATGAATCTTCGACAAAAATAGATACAGAGAGATAATATGCAGGTAGCTAGCTAGCAGAATATGCTTCATTATTGAAACAAGCAAGTAATGCTAACCAGATATATATGTTCAATGGAAATCGTGCTCAATTTGATAGCGAGCGAGCGAGCTAGTAGACGTTTGGGTAATCATATATTTCTAGGTCCATCTTTTAATACAAGAGGATAAGAGAGTATCTTAGGTATTATTTGACTATAAGCACCAAAATTCAAAGATGGCAGCTAACCAACGTATTTTCAGAGAGAGATTTTATTATAGCAAGGACAAATTTGCATTGCACGAATAGGTAGGTCCCATCGAACAATAATAGCTAGTCCAGTTTAAGTCTAGAATCTTATCAATCCGTATAATCCTTATCGATCTGTTGGGTTTCGTAGTTTAGTTTTAGTACCAATTAAGTGAGCTGTACAAATAAAAAAGGTGAGCTGTGCAAATAGTGGGTAGCTACGGTTATTTCGTCGTATAACCCTTAGTTATTTTTACTTAAAAAAACAATGTATCATAAAAAAAATGTTTGTTTGTTTGTTTGAATGTAATTGACATCTCTCAATGTTTCATCCTAACTACACCTATCTACATAAATTTCATACATCTATCGTCGCTCAATCCTTATCTTAATGACCTCTCCTCCTCCCTTTTATTCCACCCCCACCACGTGTAATTTCCACCTAGGCTAGGTTGAAGTAACCTATAGTTATTTGGTGAGCTCTGTCAAAAAAAAATCTAATTCTTTGGACTTCTTGTAAATTTAAACATTTTGCAGTGATTTCATCATAGGCGGCCAATGCAGAATGATTATGTAAATATATTAACTACGAGCAACAAACTAGTTTCATTGGTCATCTGGTAAAAATGTAAAACGAAATATAAAAATTAAACTAGAAAAAATATATCTGTTCATTCTATCAAATAAGAGAAACAGAAAGGGAGTTAAATTATAAGTTCAAAATCAGGGCATATGCTTGTTAGGTCTAATAAAAAAATATTTTTTTTCGCGAATAGGCATATATGCCCGTAATAAAAAAAACATGATACTTAAGATGTATATTAACCGCACTGGTAGAGAAAAACTGAAACAAGTCATTTTGATCCTTGCATATGTTGTAGCAGCTTTTCCAAACCATCTACTTATTAGAGGCTTAGAGGCAAGAGCTATGCATATATGACTTTGTGGCCATCATGCCTAGCTAAATTTTATCAAGTTGATCAAAGCCTAAATTTTAAAAACCCCTGAGTAGTGGTGCTTCGCGCCCAATGACCGACTATGTGTCCACCTCCTTTTATTTAGTGTCCAATGTCTCTGAGATCTTGGGCAATGTTCAATAGAATAGTGGTGCATTCATCAGTTTTGTCTCTTGTTCGAACGCGCAATAGTGAGGTGTCATCAGGAACTTGATCTAGACCCAGATCAGAGTCATGGCTATTCTTCAGAATAGTGAACTTGCAGATATCTTAACTTGAGCAATTTGCGTTAATGGATCATGTTCTCCTCCGTTCATATTTTTGCTATGGAGTACTCTCTCTCTCTCTCTCTCTCTCTCTCTCTCTCTGTGTGTGTGTTTCAAAATATAAGCTGTTGTTTAGATTTTAAAAAAAGATAAATTTCTTTATCCATCTAAATATATGCAATGTCTAATATATAGCAAAAACTATATGCCTAAAAAAGCTTTAACGATTTATAATCCAAAATGAAGTAATGAAATTTGTATCTTGTATACTCGTTGTGCGTCAAGAGATGGGTTTAAGCTTATGAACACGAATGCTGATCGAATGCAGTTTTGTCCGATGAAATGTAAGAATATCACAATTCACAGGAATTCATGCATTTGAACAAGAGCCAAATAAACAAGCTAGAACTTTGTTTTTCGTCCAATAATCTGTATGTACACTTGCATTTTTGTGGTAACAACGACATCTTTTGAGTGTTTTGATGGATGTCGAAAACAATCAGCTAGCATGTGTGGGTGCGAATGTTGAGCAGTGCAACTCTAGTGTGCAGGATGCTCCTGAACACCTTGTCACTCCCGGCTTCCATGTCGGCGATGCACTCGTCAAGCTGCTCCATCTTCTCCAGCGCAGCCAGCTCCCTGTCCTCATCAGAGGCGGCGGCCTTGCTGCTCCTGGTGACCAGAGACATGAGCGTCGCCGGCTTCTTGGACGAAGCAGATGCAGCGGCTGCGGTGGCGACGGACGAGATGGCCTCGAGGGCGGTGAACACGGCCGCGGACGCGGACGCCGCGGCGGCCAAGGCCTCAGCGAGCACCCCGGACACCTCGACCTCGGCGACGGTGGCGGCCACGGGCGTCACTGCCAGCAGAGGTAGTCTGGTGGCGGCACACGCGGAGGACGCGAGGCGGGCGAGGTCCTTCTCGGCGCCGCGCTGCGCGCGGACGGCCGACGCGAGGCGCGCCGCGTCGCGGCGACGGAGCGCGGCCTGGGCCTCGGCGGCGTGGCGCCTGAGGTCTAGCAGCGTCTCCCGGAACGCGCCGTGCGCGTCGGCGAGGGAGAGGAGAGCGTCCAGGAGGCGGTCCGAGAAGGCGGTGGCGGTGGTAAGCGCGGCGCGGGGCTCCGGGAGGACGAGGAGGTCGGCGAGCGCTGCGTGGAGCGCGTCGAGGTGGGCGAGGCCTGATGAAGGGGTGGAGGTGGTGGAGCAGGGGTCGGTGCCGGCGGTGGCGGACCAGGCGCGGACAGCGCGGGTGGTGGCGTGGAGGTGCGCGAGCAACGGGTGCGCACGGCAGGTCGGGAGGCTGATGGAGCGCACGTGGCGCGCCTTTTGTTTCTTGGTGGTGGTGGAAGAGGAGCGCGATGGGCTCAGCGGGAAGGAGATGGAGCGGCCGAAGGCGGGCGCCATTGGAATGGATCGTGTCGTTGATGTTAGATGCCTTGCTCGCTCTGGACTCTGGAGCCTCAGCTCGGTGTGGAGAGGCCGGGGAGGAAGATGGGGGTATATAAAGCGGAGGCGCCGGCGCCACATGGGCATGGGAGGCAGCGCCGACGCGTACGCGGGGGCGGGGTGGACGGCCGGGTGGCGCTTGCAATGGGATGCGTGGTTGGTGGCGCAATGGCGGGAGGCAGGATCCGTGAGGGACGGGGACGCGGGCATGGCTGGCTGCTATTTCTACACGAAGGAGCACGTGGAGCTCCATGGGTCGCCTGCTCTGGATCATGGGGATCTCTCGGATCTCTCTCTGCACTGCACTGCCGCCACGCCACCACCCATGCTTCCCGTTGGACGCACGCAATGCGTGTGTCAGCGCTCTGCACACTGGGGCATGCAACCGCGCGTCGGCGGCGACGCTGTGGATGTCACAGCCTCACAGGATGGGAAGCGGATGGGCCAACCGGCCAACGCCAATCATATGGGTTGGGCATCGTGGTCTGCTATCTCTCGATCGCATTGTTCAGTCGGTGTTGGGGCGGTGGGTGGTGCACCGGAACGGATCATGGCGGACGGCGACGCGCCGGCGGACGACGGCCGGACCCGTCCCCGGCAGAGGACGCGCCCGTGCGAGCCGACCTGTCTGTGTCTGCGCGCATGGCCTTGTCCCGCCTAGCTAGGGGTCTTTGGCTCTGGCTGCCGCAGCGGCAGGGTAGGCGATGAGATCCGATCCGCCACTGTCCTGCTGGTGAACTACCGATGGATTTGCCGGCCGCGGCCGGCCGGCCGGTTTGCATGGTACCCGGCCAGTGTACTTGCTTACTTCTCGATCACAGATTCACACAACAAGATGTGAATGTTGCAAATGGTTGTTCAAGGCATGCTGAATGCTGCGTGCGTTGTAGTACCAGCTGTGCCAATGCAACCCTGTATGTTTTCGTGCTTCAATGCGCCGCTAGTTAATTATTATGTAATAATATAAGTATGAAGCGCGCATGGTTGATATGCTTCATTTTGTATATGTCCAACAATTTTTTTTTTTTTGGAGCATATGTCCAACAAATTAACTAGTCAATTCGTAGTTCACCACGCATATCATCGTCCATACCATACATACACATGTTTTGCACATTCCGCAATGGACATCTTCTGCATGCTACCTCCTCGGCATGTTAGAGTTGTATATCCAGAACCTTTGCCTTGTTCAACTGCCGGCAGCTACCGGATCCGAGTATCTGACGACGTGCATATCCATCTCCAAACCATTTTTTGGAAATAAATACACGGCAGGATAACTATATGCTCCAATTTTAGAGATCTCCCAATTATACGGTACTTCCATCTTCTTACATGCGTGCATGTTTTTTCTTCTAAAAATTTTAAGACAACAAGGGGATCCTCAAATGATGCATTACCCATAGATTAATACTATCAATTAACCGTGTTTGTTCTCAAATTATGGTTTCAGTTCTTAATTTTTTTGTTGGGGAGAGGAACCCTTGTCCGGGACACCCAGCCAGCCCCGCGGCCCTTGCGCGACCAAATATTGCCCATGTCCTTTTTCTGATCAAAGCATCATCGGATCGTGGAGCCTGGTCTGAGATGCCAACCTTCGCTTTCCACCAACCCCCGAGTAACGTCTACCTCTGCAAATGGAATTACCACCGCGACCTCGCCTCGTGGAACCTTGACTTGGGAAATTCCACAAATGAAATGTTTTGTTTCATCCGAATAAGCCACCTCTTTCTCCATAAGGAATGTCTTTGTCATTTAATCCAGGAGCCTTCAGTTAGATAGGAATAACATTGCTAAATATTGAGAACTCTCTGAGCTCTTGTATTTATGCCCCAACTAGTCGTGCAGGGATGGAGATCGTCGAAGACCGACTACTCATGCGACTCTGATAGAGCAGAGACCCTAGAAAGCCTCCCCAAGACCTCGTGTCTTGAGCCCTGAGCTGCCCTGGCGCCGGCGAGTAAGCCTGGGCACAAAACCTGATACCCGAACCCCGAACCCAAAATACCTGGACCCAAACCCAAATTACCTATACCCGAACTACCCAATTGCATTTTCGGATACTGATTTCAAATACCCAAAATTATTTCGGGTAATTCGGGTAGCGAGTCACGGTACCCGAACTAGCTGTATATACCCGAACTTCAACTTCCTATTGTGGACAGGCCTCCCAGACCAAGCTGTAGTGAGTCGTGATTCATTTTTTTTAGCAATGTGAGCCACGATGCCCTCATGTGGCCTGGCCTCAATATTCAATTCATGGCCCAATGCCTCTGGCCCAGCCCACCTGCTGTACGTACATCCACAACCAGCGCCTCGCTCTAGCATCTTTTTTCTAAGTAGTACACAGTATAACGCAGATGCCTACACACGCATACACACTCACCCCTTATGAACACACGTATGCAAACCCTACCCCCTGTGAGTACCTTCGAAGGACCGAGCACCCGGCAAATCTGAAGATTCTCGAAGTCAACACTGGCGCCTCGTCATTGACGGGAATGTCGCTTACCACTTAATGCATAAAGCTGGAAAATCCTTGGGAAAATCTCAGGAAAAAATGCGAGCACTAGGATTTGAACTCTGGTCGGTAGCGTCCCACTGGACCATCCTACCATTGGACTACAAGCCAATTCTGATGCACGCGCACCAGCGCAGCACCTACGCAGGTCTCTATCGGGTACATCGGGTATACCCGAACCTGAATTATCGGGTACCCGAATTTGCGGGTAGTATTTTTTCAAGACAAATATCGGGTAACATTTTGTATTACCCAAATTTTATATTACCCAAACTACCCGACCCGAAAATTTCGGGTAACCCGAACGCCCAAGCTTAGCGGCGAGAGGGGGCATGCTAGGAAGCTAGTGGCGGCCTGGGTCAAAATTCGACAGTGCCCCTGGCCGGTCGATCCTACTTGCAGTGATATGTTAGGAAAAAACCTATTTTAATAAGTCCACACCCCTTAGCAGGCCTTATGAATACTGGGGGTGTGGCACCTTGTGAAAGGGGAGTTGACAATTTTAATGCTACTTACTGCTCAATTATTCCTTGTACTTATCCTCACACGTTTCGATTCGGTACCCTTGCTATTCCCATCCCTATGGTAAGTCCTCACCCCTCTCCCTCCCACTCCCTCGCAAGGGTAGAGGGTGAGGCACGAACCCCACATTTTTTCCAAATCTAGGCATTAACAAACATGTAAAATGTACTTTACTTTAGTACAAATTTTAGAATCCACGTTACACTAAATTTCAAATTTCAGAATGGCGGCATTAAATCTAGGTCTACAGCGTAACCACCTGGCTCTACTATGTCAATGGACGTGCCAAGAAGATGGTGGATTTTGTGCAGTGGGGTGGAGGCCCACGGCCTGGGCAGCGATGGCAACTCTTTGTCAGTCCGTGCATGGATGGTGGCAAGTAGGAAGAATGTATTAATTTACTATTCTAAATGCCAAATTTTCTTCTTGTATGCCTATTGACCAACCCTGTTTGCTTTACGTAACCTTACCCACCACGCAAGAACACGTATCTTGAACTCCTACCTTCTACAACTTGTAGATCTTCTGTTGCCAGGAAAGAAAGACGTGTTGGATCTTTAAGATTTATGCTTGCTACAAAGACCCTAAGCAATGCACCCATTTAGGTCAGAATTATGTATACAATAACTCCTCTTTTCCCTACTAAGGTAGATTTCAGGAGTAGCTTACCAGATTGTTTGTAAGGTCTCGTGCATCGTTGATACTTGGATGTTAGTGGTTCAAAGATAACAACTATTCGAAATTAATTCAAAAGGAATGGGATTTTTTGAGTGACGTCTGTGACCTCGGGAAAGTCTTTATGTGAGAAAGATCGAAGGGAAGAAGGCGGCAGATGTCGAATCAGCGCAGTTGTTTTTTTTGAAAAGTCGGCAGCGGAGTCCCCTACCTATATTTTTGGTATTTTATGATTAGCGCAGTCTATCCGGCTGCTCTTGCCTAAATCATTACTCTTCATTCTCTTGTGCTCTAGCAATTGCGCTCCCTAGACCACTACCCCAGCAAGTAATGGCGTGTAGCGTAAAAAGCAGCTAATCTAGGAGTCCTGTAGTAATCGAAGTAATCTGTCAAGGCAAGCGAAAGAAGGGTCTCAGGAACCGATAAATCTGAGAATTGGCAAGCCAGAAGTGGGTCCCAAGATGCACGAGATCAAGTAGTAGCTTGCTTGTGAGTGCTAGGAAGAAGACTAGAAGAAAGAGAGGCATATGGCTAAGCGGTAAACTACAAGTCAAATAGCTAGGGATGCCCCTCTCCCCTTTCCGGAGAGTTGATCGGGGGGATACCAATAAAGTACCTCAAGTCACCAAGATCTTTCATTCTGAACTTTTTTGAAAGTGTGAAAAAAGAAAGAAAATCTCCGATTCAATCATGATTGGGGTGTGGGTAATTATCTTCTTTTTCATAAGATGCGGTATTCTTGTAATGGTTCTCAAGGGCAAAGGAGGTAATACTTATCTGAGGGTTCTATGGGTCGGCACAAAGCATAAATGAAATGAAACTTATAGCCTAGGCTTTTTTTCTAGTTAAGGGGCTTTTGAAGGTTTCAAAGTCAAAAAGGATAGGTGATGGAACTACAATCAGCACACGGAGGCTCTGCATAATACTCACGCGTGGTAGTGCGCACGGTGAGCGTCCCAGGCCATCCCTTATCTCGTTTAATCATCTTCTTCCCTTATCGCCTAATCATTTTCTTTCCTTATTGGCTAATCATCTCTTTTATTTGCCGCCTAATCATATTCTTTCCTAAATTCTTTTTATTAGGTTTTTAATGTAGTTAAGCCCTACTCCATGTTATCATTTACCTTAGTCAATTATCAATTTCAGGTCTAATTACTATAATGCCCTTAAGCTGATCATGATCAAAGCCATATGAGCTTGCTTGGCAACCAAGGAGCCTAACTTTACTTAGCTTTATGCTTTATGGCATTATGCCTAGAATATGCTCTATGAGCTTCTTGTAGTTCAAGTCAACCTTTTGCTATATAATAAAGCAAGCCCAAGGGGTCATGGTGCCTTTGGCTCACAAAATTTCTGTATCTTTTGCCAACATTTAATTCTGCTTGATTTTTCTATTTTAGTATATGAACCCAACGAGATTCATCTTTCTAGAGGCAAAGGATCTTTAAGAGCCTCTAGTACTATGAAAGTGACGCAACTTTAAGTTTAGGCTCAACAAGTGCAACTTTATCATTGCTCCTAAACAGAACCGCCAAGAAGGTGGAAGGGGTTATGTTTAGTTATTATCTAACTACTTCAATGTTATATATGTTATGTCTATATTTCTTGTTGGTCTCAGACTAAACAAAGAGAGATGTTTGTGAGTAGGGAGAATGAGACAGAGCAATGAGTAAGGGGTCAAAGGACCACTCCATCTCACCCTCCCCATTCACCCTTTTTTATAGGAGAGGTGGCAAGGAAGATTTTTATTATTTGGTTTGATGTGGATTATATTTATGAAAGAGTCTCTAGAAGTTATAAGTGAGCCTTATGACTTCTAAACAAGCCTCAGGCATTCATAAGTGTAAGTGGACAATCCACCACAATGTCAATAGAACTTATGTAAAAAGGTCTTCTTGATAGGATTGTGTGTGATGTCTCTGGATAGTTATTATCTAAGGTTGTGAAAGTGAAATGGTATCCTAGGATTTGATCACATATTTGGAATTCTAGAGTCTGGGTTGAAATTTGATAAAACATGATCAAAGGAGATAAAAACTTAGAAAAGACAAGAATGAACTTGTCTTCATAAGTTGGTGACCTTTTTTTAGAAAGGTGAATATATTAATAATATCCTAGCATCTCCTTCGACCAATTCATATAGTTGGTCCTTATATTACACAAAAGAGTCACATGGGACAAGTTAACTTAAAAAATGATGTTTTGAGCCAAAAGAGGAAACAAAACATATCAAGATACCACATCTGATAACCAATTCTATTGCTGAATTTTTTTGCAACCCATCTTCGTCAAGTGGCGATCCTCCTCCTTCTACAAAAGGGACTAGGATCTAATCCAATATGTCCCCCTAAAGATAGCATGTAGAAAATAGTAATAGGAGCTTGTCAAACACTATATTATTCCTAGTTAGCCATCATGTCCAACAGATTGCACTAGCTTTCAGTTTCCTATTGAACCCTTCCACCCAACCTGGGTCACCAAGCTCAAGCTCATACTAGTGTTGGTGTTCTTACATCCCTGTCAGGGAGATGAATTTGGGGAGAGAATTTGGATTCCTTCAATTAATCATACACATAGGAAGTAAGGAGGATTTAAGATGATGACCAGCTAGTCAGTACTATAGCCCTAGGTAGTTAATTAGTTGACCGTACTATAGCCAGCAAACTAATCACATCATTAGCGACCAATAATTAACCTGTTCAAATCTCGAGGGCGAAGATAAGAATAGGAGTTATCAGTAGCACTATCACGTTGTGAGGCGTAGACGACAGACACGTATGCAAACACTATACAGGTTGATTGATCCCCTGTCAAACACTCTTTGTTGCTAGTATATACACGTACATATGGGAAACTAGAGTACGTACGTGTGCTTGGTTGTTTGAGGGGGTGTCGCAATAACCGAGCAAGCTAGGGAGCACCGGAATATCGCTGCTACCTGTGTCTGTGTGTGGCGCGTAACAACGTGGCTGGCTTGTCAGCTGAACTGAGAAGAGAGTCTATACTAGCCTGAAGGTTGCAAGGCACGGTACCAGCAAATAAGACATGCATGATGCCTGCAGGCCGTGCCGGGCGGCCGGCCGTCGCCGCTGATCGAGGCAAGTATCGCGATATATTCGCAGGCAGCACGCATGTGTCTGTATGCTTGCGCGGGCAGTGTCGTCGCTCCTCGCTCAGCTCCCGGCGCCGGCGGCCGGGGGCAGCCACGAGAGCGTCGGCGCGTCCGTCCATAATTTGCACGCAAGGCCGGCCTCCGGCCGGGGCGGTGCCCGACACGATCCGCGGGCCGGGGCGGGAGGCGGTACGGTGGTGGTCCAGGGCGACGCCGACGACGCGCGAGAAGATCGGGGCCGGGAGCAGTGCATGTGCAGGCAGCCCCGTGTACGTGCGCGCGAGGGACGCCGGCATGTCGGATCCTATATCTGCGCTGTACGGTGGCTGTACGTCGAGACGTCCGGGCCTTATTTTGTCCGATCGCGCGTTGATGCCTTGTCTGGTTAGTTTTTTTAGAAAGGACGGTTGTCTGGTTAGTTCGTGCCCCTTGTTGTTGTATTAGTTCTATGTTCCAGCATTTGTGTGTACGTTGGATCTCACCACCAAGCTCGACTTCAATGGAAATGGGAACTGGATGGGGTCACGCCGGCGCGCCTTCATTCGACGGTTCAACTTCGACCTACGAAGTCTTGGGGCTTCACAGTTGGTTTGAGTCTTCGTGGTTTTCTTTAGGTAGCACTATATATGAAGTAGGAGCCTATAAGCTAGTCTCAGCATTGCAAAACCTGTGAGTATACATGAAAGAGAAAGGAGTTTCACTCATTTTTTTTGTGTAATTTTTTTTGGTAGTGTATTGAGAGTCCGAGGCCATAATGATATTGATACTACGAAGATTATGTTCTTTTGCAAAAGCATCGATCACTACATCGAACTACACTTTTAACTTCCTCGCAAAAAAATACATTGTTAACATGAATTTTCACACAAGTATGTGCAGATTTTATTCTATTTCTCTCATTAAAAGGGCATGGTCACAACTATGGGATTCAAAATATTACTTCCATTACCAATAAATGTTCCTTCTAAATTTACAAGATTGATCCCGAACACAAGAGATTCACTTTTACTATTATGGGCGTGATTTGTTCCTCTGGGGATGGGAAGCCGGGATGGAGTGCCCCACGAGGCCCACCGGCCGGCCGGGTGTTGGACGTCGATTGGCCAGGGTGGGTCCCACTCATCATAGAGAGGTGTCTCCTACTTGTTGGTGCTGACACATATAATAGGACACGCATGGTGGCGCTTTCCTCTTCCCGTGTATTTAGTCTTTGGCTGTCGAGGAGCGTACGACTATCTAGATTCGTGGGAAGCATGCTGAAACTGTGCACCCTAGCCTAAAATCTTCCTTTTGCCAATTGTTCATTAAGAAGGTGAACATGGACAATGTTATCGATCTACTTACAAGGGCATATGCCCCCACCCTAAGCGTTGCATAGGAAAGGAAGTCAATCAAATGGATCGAGGTGGATGATTTATTTCATCTACGTACTTTGCATAGAAAAGGAAACCCTTTTAGAGGAAAGGGACATTAGGTTCCTCCATTCCGAACACAGGGTGACATAAGTAAAATGAAGGAATCTGGTTCCTTTGTCCTATATGAAATAACTACAACTCTAATCCAAACAGGTCATAAAGGTTTCCACTCCTATACAATGTCCTTCTTTATAGTACGCACGTCCTTTTATATAGTGTGTTGTTTATTTTTATCATGATGTGGACTTTTAATATGTTGGAAAATGGTCTTGTATGTCTCGAATCACAAGACGACTTCTAAATTTTGCTAAGTACAAAAACTAATGTGGATTTTATGAGCACGTAACCAGGTGTTCACCTACTATTGTGGTTTAGTCTCAGCCATTAGATGGACATCAGAGTGCTGAGAGATTCAGCACTGGCCACCCGGCCGTGTGAAACTCAAAATTAATCAAGGCACTTCTAGTAGTTAAGCCTTCAAAGTGAAAATTAGTCGGTGAACTGTATATGGGCCGTTATCCTTGAAAGTATATGTTTTTTTACGAACTCCTTGAAAGCAAGTAACGGGTCAACTCTATACGGGCCTTGTAAGTAACATCCCAATTTCGATTGATCCAGGAGGAGCACAGCCTGGAACTGCAGAATATAATGTAGCACTGAGCGTGTGCTTTTCATTCAAAGAGATGAGACGCGGGCACGCCCTATTAAACCTCGGCAAAATCCGACGGGAAAATTAGTACTTGCTCCTTACTTTTCATAGTTGCACAGGGTCTTCATTTACATGTCAAGATTTCACAATGCAGGGACGTATAATGACGCTACTAGCAGGAAACTTACACAAATGTAACTGCACAAAAACGTCACGTATTTACAGAATTACAGTTACACTCATGCTTCTTAATTTCTGACTGCTAATCAACAAGTAAACAGCATGCACATGCATGTGTTGTGATTCACTAGCTTGGAGAGATGAATTAGATTGGAGGCTGATGCTGGAGCTAGAAGATGTGTGTGTGTATGTTGAGCAGCGCAACCCTGGTCTGCACGAGGCTCCTGAACACCTTGTCGCTGCCGGCCTCGAGGCCATCGATGCACTCCTCCAGCTCCTCGAGCCTCTCCACGAGCACCACCGTCTCCATCTCTTCCTCCGACACCTTCTTGGCGCGGCACATGAGCGCCGCGGTCCTCTTGCAGGAGCACGCGGCGGCGGAGGCCGACGCGGACATGGCCGCCACCGTGCCGAACAGCGCGGCCGACGCGGAGGCCGTGGCGGCGGCGGCCTCGGCCAGCAGCGCGGCCACCTCGACCTCCGCCGCGCTGCTTCCGAGGCCAAGGTGTGAGGGCTTGCAGGTGATAGTCGCGCCGTCCCTGGCAGCGGAGGCCGCGAGGCGGGCGAGGTCCTTGCCGGCCTTGCGCTGCGACCGTAGCGCGGACGCCAGACGGGCGCCGTCGCGGCGGCGCACGGCGGCCAGCGCCTCCGCCACGTCCCGCTTCAGCTCCACCGCAGCCTCCTGGAAGCTGCCGTGCGCGTCGGCGAGGCGGAGGAAGGCGTCCAGGAGGCGGTCGCCGGTGGCCGAGAGCGTGAGCGCGGCCTGCGCCTCGGAGAGGTCCAGGAGGTCGCCGAGCGCGGCGTGGAGCGCGTCCATGTGCGCCAGGCCCGTGGCGGCGCCCGAGGTGGTCGGGTCCTGCGCCCAAGCGCGCACGGCGCTGATGTGCGCGTGGAGGTGCGCGAGGATAGGGTGGGAGCGGCACGGGAGGCTGACGGACCGGGCGTGGTACGCGGCGGCGGCGGCGGAGGAACCCGCGCGGGGCTTGGTCGACGACGATCTGTACGGGCTCAGAGGGAAGGAGATGGAGCGGGCGAAGCTGGGCGCCATGTCTGCCGCGGCCGATCGAGCTAGCTAGCTCTCGCGTTCGTGTCTGTGTGTGTCTACGGCCGGCGTGCGTGTTCCTTGCTTATAGAGAGGCGGAGGCGGAGCGGAGCTGGCAGGCGCACGGTGGTGTGCATGGTAGCTCGTGTCGGCGTGGAGAGGTGTGCGTCGCTGGCATGTCTAGGTTAGCGGGCGCGGGCGAGACAGCCATGTGTGCAGTTGAAAACGATGGAGCTCTGCCGTGCTAGGTCGATCACGATCACGCGCTAGCAGTGGCAGTGAGAACGCTGAACGCGGTTGTCAGAGACAAGTTGTTGTACGCGTGATGTGATGCAGTGGAGCCACGGTGGCAGGATCGTTCTTGGCCTCTGTTCTCTGTTTTCTATAAGTATTTTTACCTGATTTCAGATCTTCTGCATAAAATCTCAGCTGTTAAATACTCCAGCAATGTAAAGCTTGTATCTTGAGATTAACTGCGACAGTAGGCTGTACAGTTGTTAAACATTTTGAAGTGTTGATTGAGCAACTGCAAGTTTTGTTTATACATGTTTGTGGGCAACAGATCATCTGAAGTTCTGAATAAAATCTCTTATCTGATGAGAAATCAGATTTCTGCATAAGGTCGTCGTGTGAACTGGTGGATATTAAGTAACAGTACACCGACGATTAATCAATCAAGCAAAGTTAAGCATACATTAATGCAAATTTAATTTGTGTCAGGTCACGGGTTTAGTTTGGACGAACGACGAAACTAGAAGAATGAGCACTTGCATGCTTGTGTGTGGGCAGGAGGTCATCTGAAGTTCTGAATAAAATCTCCTCTTTGAGAAAACAATTTTTTTTCTTAAGGCCGTGGAAAGTGGTTGAGCTTTTAGTAATAGTACAACTAGGCACATCAGGAGTAGGAAAGCGGAAGAATAATAGTTGCAAGAGATTTGTAGGGTAGCATAAGCACCAAATCGAAAATTCTAGCACCATCAACCATAAATAGTACAATTATGCATGGTGCCACACCCCATGGGAGAAGGCACATCCAAAGATCAGGTGATGGAGATTTGAAGGGCAACATAAGCACATAACTCGAAAACTATGGCGCCATCAACCATGAATCCAGTATGAATGGTGCCACACGCTGAAGGAGGGAAGGGACATTCATAAGATCAGATGATGGAAGTTTGAATAATGGCGATAAGCACCAAAAACACAGAAACTATGGTGCCATCAACCATGAATCCAATATGCATGGTGCCATCAACCATGAATCCAGTGTGCATTGTGCCAAACTGCACGAGAGAAGGTACATTAACTAAAACCAGATGGCGGAGGTTTGGAGGGTGACATAAGTACCATAACGCAAAAATGATGCCATGTCGCACGAAGAAGGCACATTAAAAGATTAGATGGTGGAGGTTTGGAGGGCGAAGAAAACACCAAAACTCGGAAACTCCAACGCCATCATGAATCCAATAAGCATGGCGCCACGCGGGGCAAAGAAGGCACATTCAAAGATCAAATGATGGAGATTTAAAGGGTGAAACAAGCACCCGGACTCAAAAACTATGGCACCATGCATCAACCCTGAATCCAATATGCATGGTGCCACGTCACAAGGGGGAAGGCACATTCAAATATCAAATGATAGAGGGGTGACATAAGCACCAAACTCAGAAACTCTGGCACCATCAACCATGAAACCATTATCCACGGTGCCACACGACACGGCAGAAGGGACTTTCTATTATCAATCATGGAGGTTTGTAGGGCGACATAAACACCAAAAATCAGAAACTCTAGCACCATTAACCATGAATCCAATATGGTTGGTGACATGCACATGTGAGATGGCACATTCAAAGATTATATGATGCAGGTTTGGATGCTAACATAAGCACCAGAACTTGGAAACTCTAGGACCGTCAAACATGAATCCAGTATGCATGATGCCACGTCGCACGAGAGAAGGCACACTTAAATATTAGATGATGGAGGTTTGAAGCGCAACATTAACACCCCAAAACCGAAAACTCTAAGGCATTCAACCATGAATCTAGGATGCATGGTGCCATGCCACACGGGAGAAGCAGGCACATTCAAAGATCAGTTGATCCAAAGTTTCAGTCGTCTTGTGGAGGTACACATGCACCGCCTTGCTCGCGACCTCAGCTCATTGTTTGCCATGTACCCGGAGCCCGTCACTGGCCAGGATGAGGCACTCATATGGTCGGGTCGGTCACAATCACCCTTAATCACTGATGACATGTACGGCTTCATATACGTAACACCCTAGATTTTTCAAGTTTTCAAAAAAAATAGTTAAAATAATTTTTGGTGAATTAATAATTAGGCAAAATAAATGTTTTCATGAAAATAAGGTTATATCATGGTAGAAACTTGTTTGAGCATTCATGTTGGTGCATGTTTTCCTTGTGTGGTGTTTGAATTTGAATTAGAATTCAAAATTTATTTGAAATTGCTTTTGAAAAAGTTTCAAATAAAAGAAAAACCATTTCTTTCTCTCCTCCCTCCATTCGGCCCAACCAGCCGCTCGGCCTGCTTCTTTTTCCGCAGTCGGCCCGTGGCCTGCCTCCTTTCCTCGGCCCGCTCCGCTCCTTTCATCTTGGGCTGACAAGCCGCCGGCCCATCAAGGCCGTCAGCAGCAGCCGTGCGTGCCGCCGCTTTATCATGGGCCGCCAGGCCAGGCCCAGCAAGCCGACCGTCGCTCCACGCGCTCGCGTCACCCCTTCTCTCTATCGCTGACAGGTGGAGCCCGTGCCACCGTCGTCCACCTCCGACTCGGCCCCGACCCGGACGCCGAGACCGACCTGCACACGCAGCCACGCCACGCTCGGTCGCACCGCCTCGCCCTCGGGGCTATATAAGGATTTAATTCGCGCCCGCAACCCCTATTGAAACCATATCAGCCGCCTTGCGTCGCTCGGTTCGCAGCAACCTCTGAAACCCTAGCCGCCATTGTCGTCGTTCCGCCGGAGCAAGAAATTGGCCATAATCATTGGGTCATCTTCGTCATCTACCGGCCGGCAAGCTCCGCCTTGACCTCCTGGGCGTCTTGGAGTTGTTCTTCTGGTTCAATTCATCTAACTCGAGCCCTCACTGTGCGCAGTTCGCCACCGTCCGCCTCTCCGAGCCGCTCGCTGACCCCGCTTTGCCTCGACCGTCATCTTCTTGCCAGGTGAGCATGGCATGAGCTGCTCATTCAAATGGTACCGGCCGCGCTCGTTCTCGTGGCCGGAATCACGGTCTTCGTGAACGTCGGCGAGCCCTGCTCACCACCGGCCATGTCTGCCGCCGCGTCGGCCGTCTTCTCCGGCGAGGCCGATCCCCCGACTTGACCTGAGCCATCCGTTCCAGATCCAACGGATCAGATTACCCTGTACCCTTTTGTTTGGCAGAATTGCAGATAACCCCCTGCCTTCCTGCGTAATCTGTTAAGAATCCTTGATGGTTTCATCAGGATACGTCTTTCCCACTGGGAAGCGTATTTTCTGTTTAACAGATCCATAATACGTTTTGTCCACTGGAAGGCGTATTTTCATTTTAACAGATCCCCGAATACGTTTTATCCTCTCGAAAACGTATTTTTCCTTTTCAGTTTCAGAATACGCTTTTATTTATTTACAGTTTTGCCATTATTTTCAAAAGCTTATATCTTTCACGTTTTAACTCTGATTGGATCCGTTCAAATTCCGTTAGATTCATAATTTCGTAATCTACGCAGTGGTGCTACTGTTGAAGTATTTTGAAAACTTTATATTTTAGTCTATATTTAATGTATTTATTTGTCTATAGAAAATCTTTGAAAATTTATAACTTCGCCGTTATAACTCCGTTTTCGATGAACTTGACGTCTGTGTGATTGTAGAAGCGAGTAGAATAGTTTTATAAACTTTTTATTCTATTTTAATGAGATTAATGTACTATTTCTCTAATAATTCTTTATTTGCTTTGTGTATGTATGCTCGATTAGATTGTCTGGTGTTGATTGTTAATGTCGAGTTCAGATGATGAGATTTTTATTGAGCAAGGCTACTTTGAGGATCAGCAGAACTTTGTGAATCAAGGCAAGTATAACATGGATCTTTCTTGTTATCTATTCACTATAAATAACAATTCATATGCATGTGTCTGTTTGATGACCCTAGAGTTTATAATTAGATTTGATATCCTGATTCCTTGAATTTTTTGGGTTGCATTGGGTAGTTATAATGCTAGTGCTTTAATGGTCATGATCTTATAACTTGATGTGTGTTATGCTATCAACAAAAATGATGACTTTTAACAAATATGAACTCTTGTCTGTAAGTGATTTATCATGGAGAATCCGTACAGCTGCGAGGGCTATATGGCTCTGGCTCTAGTCACTTATAGGCCCTTTTCTAGCTGTTAGTGGTCTAGAAGTTGGGGTATAGGACTGCCTCTGTCCTTATGAGTATAGCCGGGAAAGATTGTGCCATATTAGAAGGGGGTTTCTACACACAACTTATTTCCGCATCTCTGATTCGTTAGGAGAACCTATAGGAGGCTTTATATGTTTTGTAGTGGTTTGAAAGTTATAAATCCACTCGGTTGTAAAACATGACTCACAGTGAAAGTGTACACCTCTGATTAGAGTTTAAATCAATATATTGTCCGTGCCCTTCTCAAATTATTAATGTGTGCATCTTAATGTCGTTATTGCTACACACTGGTTAATGTTATTTTGATCATGAGAATATAAGAATTATCACTACCTTGATGCTATGCCTCAATATGATTAAGCTATAAAAGCTAAATACAGTCAAACAGTATCAGCTTATTTGAGCCTCATTAACCCATGTTATGCTTGTTGAGTACGGTTGTGTGCTTACGCTTGCTTTACTTTTAATTTTGAAAAATCTCGGATGGGTAACAGATGAAGGTTGGAATGAAAGCTATCGTGATGAGTACCAGGCTTGGTGTTTATCAGTTGATGTGTCCCCGTGTGGAGCTTCCGCAATAAAGATATCATAGTTATTTATTGTTTATGCGCAATACTCTGTAATAAATATTGGTTCGCTATGTAATAAACAGGGTGATGATACTCTTTGTAATTTGTCATCTTATATGTGCGACTGTTCCTGGGGCGTATATAAGGTTATTTATACATTCTATTTTTATCCTTAAAAATGAGGTGTGACAAGTTGGTTCATATATAGCCATCATCCCCAATAATGGCTCGTGACATGGCGAGCCTTGTAAAGGAAAAACAACTGAAGTGATTTGTGTAAAAAATGATGATTGTATTGTTTGATGTGTATGAAGAGCGAATCACAATTAACACATGTCTGATTATAAATAACACACGCCTAATAACATCATCAACAGCTAATTGATCATTAATGACAATTTCTAATACTAGCGAGGACATCGAGCTGGATCGGATCCACACACAAGGCAACGGATCATATCGTAGCTAGCGGGCAGCTCGCCGGCGCGGTGAGGCAATGATCGCAGGCTCAGACGACTAGAATCGCTGGAATGCCTGAGAATTAATTGTGCCTGGCCAGACAACCTTACCAGACCTAAGGTTATTGTAATATTTGACCCCTAACGTTTGCCAAGGAACATGATGATGATCACGTAGTACTACGTTACATACACATGCGATGGCGTGGCTGTGTGTGTGTGTCGTTGGTGTTTGTGGGATAGCAGGGACGGCACGCAGCAGACACGAGGTGTGTTCACCCGTTGCAGGGGTGCCATGGCGACATGATCCGCTGTGGTCGCAGAGAGGCACGCAGGCCGGGTTGGCTTGGCCAGCTAGCCAGACGCCTTGCGCGTCCAGATCTCAAGGCTCGATTGGAGAGGCAGGGCACGCATAGGTGCTGCATGCTAAACACGTCGTTAGAGGTAAGTAGCTATAGCTAGCACTAGCAGGTAGGCAAGCAGACAGCTCGCACATGTGTCTCTCGATCGTGCTCCAGCTCTCCATATGCATCGATCGACCCAACGACCTGCTCGGCGTCTTCCTAGTATACAAGTACGAGTATCTCTGATCAGTGGCGATATTTTGTTTAACAATAGTGCACGGATCGATCAATGGTGTGCGCTGATTTGAGGAGGCGGACGACAGAGAGAGAGAGAGAGAGAGAGAGAGAGAGAGAGAGAGAGAGAGAGAGGGAGGGAGGGAGGGAGGGAGGGAGGGAGACAAGAGCCGGGGGGCATGGCGGACGACAGGGCCTGCCTGCATTGCGACAGAGAGGGAGCGGGGCCTGGGGCTGGCGCTCTGGCAACTTCTCGGCGGGCGGCTGGGCAATCGGCAACAGATGAGATGCTTCGCTCGTGCTTCGTGCTCCCTGAACCCTGATGATGCTCCTGCCCCAACATGGCTCCATTTTGCATATGCATATGCTTCTGCAGGCCGCGCCATTTGCGGTGGCGCGCCGCTAGCTCGATCGAACAAGAGATCGACGGCCGACGACTCACCTCTGCTCTCTCGATCGGATCGATCTCCAACGATCCGGCCGCGGCATGGACGACGACGACATGTACGGAGGCAACGACAACGGCTAGCTGTTGCTCTCCAGCGCTGAGCTTCAAATAAAGTAATGCGCAGACTGGCGCAGGATGTTATTTCTCACTCCGTCCGTCGTGTCCTACTACTCTCATCCACTGGCATGGTGGCAATAGAGAAGTGGGTATGTCCGTATATGTATGGGTACTTTGGGTGAATTAATATTCTGTGCAACTTGCAGAAAATTTTGGCTCTACATCTCCGAGAAGATGTACACAACAGTTCGTTACAACCAAACAAGTACTTAGACTCACAACTCCCACATGAGAGAATTAACACAACCGATACTAGAACAACATCGAATAAAAATGAGACTAAGCTTCAATTCTACAGTCAAAATTCGCAAAAACTTGCATGATGATCGTTTCCAACAGCCTACAGTCATCCTTGATCTTCTTCTTCTCCTCTTCCTCCTTATGTAGCAATGACCATATGCGGATCTAGCTAATACATGACACTGAAAATTACCTACAAGAAAGTGTTGCATATATTTCACGCCATTGAAAATCATATCATTTCTATTCAATCATGTTGCCCAACATAGAGCTGCAGCCCCTAAAAGGATTTTTTTTTTAAACTTAGGTTGAACACTGTTAAGCCAAGAACCAATCATGTTTGAGAAGCTAGACGGGAGTGAAATGAATTATATTCCAAATAAGAGATTAATTGTATTTCAAAAGTGATATGAATTGTATTTCAAATAAAACGAGCAAAGTGACAATCACAAAAGAGATGTTATATAGTCTCAAAATAATCGTAGAACAGAATGTGATACGATGAGATAGAATGCAATAGAAACAAGGATAGCGAACGGGTTATCTACTCCTAAGGGTCAAAGCAACCCTTTTAATTCAATTCTTTATTCTTACATTAAAGAATAAATCAAATCTCCCCAAGTAGGATTTGAACCTACGACCAGTCAGTTAACAACCGACCGCTCTACCACTGAGCTACTGAGGAACAAGGGGAGATTCGACCTCCTAGAGTTCAACTCCCGCTCTTAACCCGTGAACAATATGAGTCCGAAGCTTCTTTCGTAACTCCCGAAATTTCTTCGTAGTGGCTCCGCTCCATGCCTCATTTCATAGGGAAGCCAAAAGTGGCTCTATTTCATTCTATTTCACTTTCTAGCACTTCCTATCATTTAATATCCATCCCTTTGGTCTTATTGACATAAGAGATGTCATTTATAGTCTATCTCTTTCTATATATGGAAAGTCAAGAAATTCTCATTGAATTTAATTAGATCACCACGCCAATCATTTTTTGCCAGATTGTTTTTAGTTAGAGTGACCCCGACCATTTTTAAGGTGCCAAAGAAAGATCTTAATTTTCAGCGGCACCTTAGTTTTCCAAATAGAGCATTTGTGAGGAACACCACATTGTAAGATAGACTTATACATGGATTGAATTGAGAAGATACCACTATTTGTGTACGTCCCAAATAAAAATATCTTGATCTTTAGTAAGATTTACCCTTGCAATTTTTTATACTAGCGCGTACCAATCAACCAAACTATCATCCTTGAAAGCCTTCCAAAATGAAACATTCAACGGGGTAGTGCTTAAGACACTTTAGCAACCATGTCATCCTTTTTCTTACGGTGTGGTAAAAGATTAGGATAAAATTGGTCTTTAACCTTCATAAGTCCTGACCAAAAATAATGAGAGTCACCTGGTTGCTTTTTTTACTTAAGGTTTTGTTGGACAAGCTAGTACTTTTCAAAAGGATTTGCCATATTATTGTGTCCTCATTAATCAGTTTAAACAATCATTTGCTCGGAAGACACTTATTTTAGATGTCTAGGTTTTGGGTCCCCAAACCGCCAAGTCCTTTGGTCAGCGCAATATATCCCACTTAGTGAGTCTATATATTTTTTTTTCTTGAGCCCTCATCTCATTGACAAAAAAAAATCTCGATTGATAGTAATCAAGTGTTTGAACAACTCCCTTAGGACCTCAAAAAAGGATAACATGTAGATTACTAAACTATAGCTAGTAAAAAGGGGAATTAATCAAGACTTGTCTGCCGCCTATATAGAAGTTTGTCTTTCCAACTACTAAGTTTCTTATGAAATTTCTCTTGAATCATGATCCAACTACTATTATTAGACAATTTCCTATGAGCTTGTATATATAGAGACAATTTGCATTGTTCTCTTCTTAAGTAATTAAATTAACGTGATAACTCCTGTATGTTGGGAGCTAATTAAGATATATTTGTATAGAGAGCAATAATATGCGAGATTCATGGATGACCATATATATAATCGATCACGGGTGGATGCATTCCAAATTGGTTCGTGGAAAGCAGGCTCTGCTTGTGGGTACATATGTGTATATATAGTAGTGCATCATATCGAATTATCGATCATAGATGTGAACGAGCCATATTCAGTTTAGAGCTACTGATGATATGCCATATTTTTTTTTCTTTGTGAAAAAACGTCGAGGGAATACATAAACGAAACGTCCATGCACGCAGGGATTATATATCACGCGCGCGCAACACGACAACATACAGTAGACAGATAAGCAAAGAGAGGTGTACCGCGCGCGCGCACCACTCTAGGGGAGTACTAGCTAGTAGGGATGATGTAGGTGGCCAATTTTTAGGGCAATTTAATGAATGCATAGTAGGCATCAACTGTGAGACTAACCTAATTAAGCTCAACTGTGTTGCTGTTGGGTTGATGAGAGTTTGTTTATACGGACGGATCGGAGTATATATAAAACTAGCTAGCAGTAACAGAGAGGTAGAGATTCCCGGTCCCCCAGCCCCTCGTGCGGGTTGTCGTACGTCGTCGTCCACCATTTGCACGCCACCAGCTGATTGAGCCGATCTCATTCATGACGACGATGTATCGTATCGAAGTTACCAACGACCTGCATCTGATAATCATCAGGCAGGCAGAGCTAGCTAGGCATAGAGAGTATAGTAGTATATACAAGTGTAGACGTATGTAGAGTAAGAGAGTATATATTACCTGAGTCGTACGTACGTACATATACGGTACGTACGTACGTATATGTCGCGCTGGCCTCGCTGGAAGCCGGCCGGCCAGCATGGAAGGGACCATCAGCAGATTACACTATAATCTCACGCCCTATAGCTTAATTGGCGCACCAACGCCTATAGCAATGCATCGTCGCTTCGATCGGTTGCACACCTGGGAACATATATATTACCTGTTCCGAATAATCACTCGGTTCTCGCTGCAGTTGCTGCTTGCTACAGCTGAAGTCGTCGTCGTTTACTGTATTAGCTACTTGAACGTAGAAATATTTTCTGATAATCCATCATTAGCTTCCTTCCTCGATCTCTCGCTCCGTCGCTCGTCGTGTATCAAAATACTAGTATCATCAAACAGCCAGAGACCGATTATTTGCAGCTGGCCGGCAACATCTCGGGCATCTCGCCTCGACCTCGACTGCAGCAGCAAGCATCGGCCAGTCTGGAGCCCTGGACAGCCGGAAGCAAGATCCATGCATCAATGCAAGCAGCAACTTGGCCTGCACTGCATTTGCCAATTGGCACGCTCCGCGACGACGACGACGACCCTATATGCATAATGCATCTGAATCTCCCACTCACAGTTGACAAATTAAACAAGCAGCAAGCAGAACACAGCGACTACCTGACACATGTGCAGGCTGGCTGAATCACTCACTCTGAATCTCGATCGGCTACTTCTACAACGCCTGCTTGGATTGCACGCTTCGATGCATGGCAACCGATTGAGAAGAGAACCATCACTAGCAACTTAGGACGAACTGCAGGGAAACCGGTCGGGCTATATATACACACGCTCAAGGGGGTAGCCCAGCTGTCGTTCTTGGTGGCCGGCCCATTTGTGCCCTCGATCGAGCTGACGAGTTCAGGCTCTGACTTCTTCCAGATTCTCAAAAAGAAAAGGAAAAAAAAAGGCTTTGACTTTTTACTTGTAGCAAGAATGATGGCCTTGCAAGCACTGTGCATTGCTTGGGAAGAGCTACTGGACCTAAGCTCGACGATGCCAATATATCTGCAGACTGCAGTGTTTCTAGGTAGCGCTCCACGAAGCGGATTCTCAGGTGAAGTGATTCTTTGAAATAAATTAAGAGGCGGAGAGCTGAAAAAAAATAGTTTCTCCTCATTCTATGGAGTAATTCTTGATTATGTGGAATAAATCTCTATTCAAAATTTGAGAATTTATGATAAAGAATCAAGCAGAATCAGAATTACTTCATGAGAGAATAAGGGAGCACAGCTCTGCCAAAAAGACCCTAGCTAAACACATATGTATGTATGGGCCACAGCAACCAGCTAGCACCTAGCTCAACCATCATCCCATGCATGGATACAGATTAATAAAGGTTGTCGACGCATAGCAGTGCTTGCGATTCCACTAGCTACATTTTTCACTAGTTACACAAATACTTGTCATCAAACAATTTTACAACTTTTTTGCCGTACGAAGTCACATGACGACCAATTTTAGGAGATCGGCATTTTTTAAGTTAACAAGATCTTTTTGAAGTTATTTATGGTATTATCAAGATTTCATTTGAAGTTCTCTGATTTTGAAACTCAAAGTTTGGAATTTGCTAATAACCTCATATGTTGACATGGTCTAGAAAAAAGTTTATAGTTCTACAACTTTTATAGTCGACTAGATTTTTATTCCGCATCAGTTAAGTTCCAAATATATGTTTTGATTTCTTAAATTTTGTAATTTAAATATTATAATTTTTAAATAACCTAGGATGTTGACATGGTCAATACCAAACTTGTAATGGTTGACGTGACCTACAATTTTGTGGCTAATTAGTTTTTAATTTGAAGTTGCTTGAAGCCTCAGTATTTGTTTTAAATTCTCAGATTTTTATATTCCAATTTTCAAATAACCTCAAGCAAAGATAACCTATACTAAATAAAACTATAGTTTTCGAAAAAAAATCTAAAACTTCATAGTTGATTTTTTTCACTTAAGTTTATTTAGCTGCCAAAATATTGTACAAGAGTACTAAATGTTAATACAAAATGGTAACATTCTACTATTATAGATGCCTTTTAATTAGTTCTATTTCTAATTTTTTCAGAACATATATATTAATGGAAACGACTTGCATTATCTATCTTTACATTTTGTTTTTGAGCAGAATCTATCTATCTTTACAATTTGCTCGTGAGAATAGGAACGAGCCAGAGCCACGGACTTGACTTGGGCTAGCAACCTGGGTCAGTTGGGCCTCAGCCTGTGGCAGAGAGAGGTGGGTGGACTGGGCTGTTGCAAGCAGAATTTGGTCTGACAAGGAGAAAATGAGTTGGGTTAGGAAGGCAGCGTCGGCCATGTGTGGAGCATTTTGCTCCTAGCATCCCATGGGCCTCGTGCCCTCATGTCTGTTGGGAAACAAAATCTTAATGTAATTATGGGTTCATACCGAATATATTTTTAAAGGGTCAAAACTATATAATAAAACATATACCCTATAATGAATATAAGAGATATGAGTTCCACGATATTTGCCTCTCCTTCATGTTCATCTTGTGTACTATTGGAAAGGAATACGTGAGATCATCTACGTCTTCCTCACGTCTCATCTGCTGCGGGAAGGGAAGGGAACAGGATCGTGGATTCGCAACAGCGCCGTTACTTAACAATGTCTTCTAGCCAAGGTCTGTTCCTGAAAAAAAAGGCTATATCAAAGGTCGCCACAACTTCAACTTGGTCCACACGCTAAAAAAAAGGCAAAATGAAGGTTGTTTTGTCGCACGCAGGTTTTGTCTTCAAAGGGATGCATAGAAATTTCATAGAAATCCTACGAGAACTTCACATAACTTAGTTTAATATAGGGAAAAATACAGGAGTAGAAATATATATTATTCCCTAGTTTGAATTAGGGTATAAGCAGCGAGCTTTCAAACATGAGAAGTTAGAATGGTCTAAAGCTGATACTCCAGTTGTACAAATCAGCGAAGTATGGTATGCTGTGGGCGTTGGTCAAATGGTGAAGCAAATTTAGGCGAATCAAGTTTAAGGATGTTTTGCAAATGAACAGTTAATGAACTCTTGGGCTTGGTATAATCTTTTGTCTTGGACTTTGGAGGATCATCCTACATAGTTGCTATATCTCCACACAAGAATGTCGTTACTGCAGTGGCACTGGCACCGGCAAATTGTTCATGGTTTTGGGGGGCATTCAATTCCCCGAGGGCCAAAGTCTATCAAGCCTTGTTTGGTTATACTTTTATTTACTTCAATCCATATATATTAGGATGGATTATAGGGTCAAAAATAACTAATTACTTTAATCCACCTCACAACAAGATTGAGGTGAATACAAATGCAGGAAAGACTCAATCCTATGTTACCTACCACGGTTAAATCAGAAATGCTTAGAGTAATAAATTAGTAAAGTGCAATTGCAAAGCAAAAACGACCACGCGGCCGGCAAGATTGGCCCCTATAGAGATCGAGTGAAAACTGAATGATCGCAAGAGGCAGGACATGGCTCACGGGTTGGATTGGGAAGAGGAGCAGATCGTCCTCGACAGCATGCAGTGACGACAACATGTGATCCCAAAGACCAGATACATAGAGAGGGACGAGTGACACGTACATGAATGCTTGGCACACATGTGACACTACATGACACCTTGAATCCATGACCTAGTCAGTCGTTAGACCATGCATATATGCATTGGATGCAAGGGTAGTGCGGCTATTGCCATGCCACCCCATTTCTATTTTTGTAGAGGACATATATATACCATGGATGAATCCACATCTATCATTTTGATGAAAATATGAAAATTTGTTCAAAGAATGCACTTACATAATTTGAAATAAATTAACAATATGACATATGTGCTCGCCTGCAAGAGTTGGCTGGGATGCAAACTTATTTTCGAAAAAATCATACAAAAAAGAAAAATTCCACTTGTATATGAGGAGAGACATGATTTTTGTCTTCTATATATACACTGGCACTAGTTTTGTCATTTTTATGAATTTTCCAAAAATGATTGTGCATCTAAGCCTTTTTTGTGTTAGTACATATATGGATGAACCATATAGACATGGAAAGTTATAAAAAAAATGCATTTCTTGAATTGTTCAAAAGACACATATTTCCTAGCTGCTATGTCACTGTCAGATCGGTCGCAGCGAATCTTGCGCACCAATCCAAAGGTTATCATAGGCTTTGCTTTTTCTTCAGGCAATGCAGTGCAATGCGTCCATGTACGTCAGTAAGATCCATTGGACTTTCTGATCGTCCATTAGTCAGCTGGAATTTAAATAATTAAACGCAGCATCAGAGATCAGCAGCTCTTTGTTGTTTTGCTTTTTTTTTGAAACGAACCGGCAGGAGAGGTGCCCGCTATATTAAAAAGGAGAAACGCCCGATGAGCACTATACAAGAATAACAGAATAAAACGACACGAAAAGACCTCCACCAAGGGAGGGACCGATCAAAACTACAAACGGAAGTGGCCCACGAAATTAGCTAAGTGCTTTGCTCCCGCCATGATCTACACTCTCACCTCGTTCTTGATTTTCTGAAGCACAACAAGGTTTGTGGACTCCACGTGTTCGAATATTCTAGCATTTCTCTCCTTCCAAACCTCCCAGCAGACTAGGATGACGCTCGAGCGGAGGCCGCTCCTACTCGCACTTGGCGTACATGATATGGCCGTCCACCAATTCTCCAGTGTCTCGCTTGGTGGCCAGACATTCGGTTGTAAGTTAGGGGATGCCGTCCAGACGGCGATTTCGCCCCACAAATGCTTCGTGAACCTGCATTCTTTGAAGAGGTGCAGGCCCGACTTTGCGTGCGTCCTGCAAAGTGGGCATATCCTTTGATTTGGCCAATTCCGAGCTTCGAGTCTGTCAGCGGTCAAATTCGGTTTTGAATTGCGAGCCAACTAAAGAATTTAAATTTAGGCGGTGCCCATGGCTTCCATATCATAGTGTCAAAGTTGTTGCGGGTAGCGCTAATAAACTGGGCATGGTAGGCAGACGAAGCGGAGTACTCTCCATTTTCCTCGAATTTCCACGCAAGGTCACCAGGTGTGCCAGCTGATAACATGATGCGTCTTGTCTCTCTCCATAGATTAGCATACTCATTGAAATGTTGGGTCGAGATGCTTGGATGCCAGAGATCGATATCTCGTATCCAATTGTTGGCAAGTAGAGCTTGCTGCACAGTTCTGTTCTTTTTCTTGGAAATGAAGAATAGGAGCGGTGCTAGGTCACAGGGCCGTCGGCCATGTAGCCATGCACTCTTCCAGAACGATGCCCTTCTCCCATCACCAATTGTGAGTGTTGTAGATGCCGCAAAGAGGAGCTTATCTACCCTGTTACAAGGTGTTTGTTCTCCATCCCAAGGTCTATCAATATTTGCTGACCAAGCTCTCCATAACCACCGCAGCCTGAGTGCCCTAGAAAACTTCCCAAGGTGGAGGATGCCTAAGCCTCCGGAGTATTTTGGTCTTGCTGATCGAGGCCAGTTCACCTTGCACTTCCCTCCAGTTAGCGCCTCACCTCCCACCCAAAGGAATTTCTCTTCCCTCCAGTTAGCGCCTCACCTCCCACCCAAAGGAATTTCTTCCTTTGCCGATCAATATCTTTGAGTGTTTGCTTTGGTGCACACAAGGATGTTAGGAAGTACACTGCCTGCGAGGTGAGAACCGCTTTAACCAAGGTCGAGCGGCCTGCCGGGTTAATTTGACGAGCGTTCCAAAGGGTGAGCTTGCTGATCACTTTGTCCACCAATGGTTGGAAGTCCACTCGCTTTAGGTGTTTAGTCGTCAGCAGCAATCCTAGATATCTGATGGAAAAGCATGAGACCTCCGCAGGAGAGCCAGACAAAATGTTGTTTAGATCCAAACCTTCATAGCGAATAGGGATGATTGTTGATTTCTGGAAATTTGTTTTTAGCCCTGAAGCCTCACCGAAAAACGTGAGAAGATCAGCCAATGCTAGTATGTCCTTCCTCGTTGGCTTGACAAAAATTGTAGTGTCATCAGCATACATCGACACTCTGAGCTGAGTTGTTCTTCCCCTTAGCTTGGAAAGATAGCCTTTTTCTATTGCTAGTTCAAGCAATTTTTGGAGAGGATCCATAGCTATGACGAATAACAAAGGTGAGAGGGAATCTCCTTGATGTAGCCCTCTACCATGCTTGATCGGTGCGTTTGGGACACCGTTCAGTAGCACCCTCGTGGAGGAGGTACAAAGGAGTGTAGTAATCCTGTCTTGCCATCGACGGGGGAAGCCTAGAATATTTAGCAAGTTCAATAGATATTCCCATCTCACTGAGTCAAATGCTTTTGTGATATCCAACTTGAGGAAAAGAGTGGGAAGCTTGGCAATGTGGTATCTTTTCACCGCGTTATGGACAGCCATGAAATTGTCATGTATGCTTCTTTTTTATGAAAGCACTTTGCGATGTAGAGATGATGGAGCTCATGCATGGTGCTAGATGCAGTGCCAGAACCTTGGCGATGATTTTGGTGAAGGAATGAATTAAGCTGATTGGTCAAAAATCTGTAATGGACTCAGCACCGTCTTTTTTGGGAATTAAGACCGCATTAGCGGAATTCAGGATGCCCAAATTTCCTATCAGCAGCGCGTAGAAAGCATTTGCGGCGTTGATGACATTTGTCTTAATGATGTCCCAGCAAGACTTGAATAAGATCCCCGTGTATCCATCTGGCCCTGGAGCTTTGTCTGACGGCATTTGGTGAACAACGTGCTTAATTTCCTCCTCAGAGAACGACACTTCAAGTTCACTCAAATCATGCACCCGTAGCTGCAGTGCCTCCCAGTTGATGTCAACCTGCTCGCAAGGTGGATGTCTCATGAATTCTGAAAAATGTGTTTGTATCACCTGAGCTTTGTCATCGTGGTTTATAGCCCAGCCTTGGCCATTCCTTAATCGCTGGACGTAATTTTTCCTTCTTTTCGCATTGACCTTTCGATGGAAGAATCTTGTGTTGGCATTGCCTAATTTGATGGTCGAAATTCTGGATGCTTCTTTGTACCTTGCTCTTTCAATCACAGCTAGGCTGAGCAATCTTTTCTTGAGGTTTGCCCGAAGAAGTTGTTCAGCGGACATCAATTCTCTATTTTCCTGGGCAATGTCAAGCCTTAGGATCACCTCTTGCGGCATGAAGAATAGTTTTTTGCATCCAAAATAATTTCCTTGCTCCATGATTTTAGCTTTTGCGAAGTGTGGCACAACTTATGATAGAGGATGTGAAATGGCTCATGATGTGGGGTCGGAGTGTCCCAAGCACCCTTGACAACTTCTTTGAGTCCGGGGAGTTTGACCCAATAATTTTTGAATTTGAATGTACTTGGTCTTCTTGGCCCTGACTGGTTTGACAGAAGTAGCGGGCAATGGTCGGAGAGTGACGTCGATAATGCGTTCAGAATATGATTGCTGAAAGTCGCATCCCATTCTGCATTACAGAAGAAGCGATCGAGTCTTGCCATTATGGGCTGCTGCCGCTCGTTACTCCATGTAAACTTCTGGTTTTGCAAAGTAATCTCTGAGAGATCACATTCATCTAGTGCTTCACGGAAATGTCGCATGAGGTGTGGGCTTAAGTTCCTATTGTTTTTGTCTGAGGCTCTATAAATGAGGTTGAAGTCACCCATGATTAGCCAACTGACCCCATCCGCCGGCTTTAGCTCTTTTAATTCTTCCAGGAAGCGTAATTTGTCAGTGCGTCATGTTGGCCCATATACCACCGTCAGCCTGAAGGTCGTGCCCGCTTCCTTCAGGTGAAAACTCACCGAGATGTGGAACTCTCTGAGGACAATGTTGCTGCAGCTCACCCGACATTCATTCCAAAGAATGAGAATGCCTCCCCTCGTCTGAGACGGGCCTGTTGCCGGCTTGTATGCAAACTCACGCATCCGATAGCCGCCAAGGTACGTGGTGTCGTATTGGCAAATTTGGTGCAGCTTAGTTTCTTGTAAGCAAGCTATGTTGCACGATGTCGCAGCCAAGGATTGATGCACGATATCACGATGGGCCTGTTGATTTAGTTCGCAAACGTTCCAGGATAACAGGTCTAGACTTTGTGCACACATTGGAAAAAGGGAAGCTCAAGGACGTGCTGAAACCTGGCCATGGTCAGCAGCATTACCACATCTGAGAAGTTGCCGTTGTGAGCTGATTGCAGAAATAGTAGCAACAGCATGTTGAACATAGTCATACTAGAGATTAGTAGCAGCACCAAGTTTGCCACAGAATAGCCTTGCCGTAGCACAATTCTAAACATGGTCATACTGAAGTCTGACAAGTAGCGATTACACAAATTGGAGCCAAATTTAAGTAGTTCTGGTGGCTCAATGAAACAAACATTCTCAACGATGACGATGGAAGGTGCTGAAGGCACATGATGACACTGATACAAATTTAACAAAAGTGGTTTGATGCATGGTAAACTGTTGGACACAAATTAGGTGCCCATGTGGCACTTATGCTGCAGCCGTCACCATGGCTGCATCATGGATCTCTTTGACTCCTTCGCCCATCATGCGAATGAGTGCCGCTTCGGCTTCCTGCGCCTCATCCGTGCCAATGTTGAATATCTCCGTCAAGGCCGCGATGACGTCTAGCAGCAGCGGTCCACTGAACATGGCAATGTACTCCTGCAATGTAGACTCCACAGGTTCAAGGTCATCCTGCACAAGACCCAGCTTCCGGTAGAGATTCCGTTGAGCACACTGCATTTGGGTCATGGGGCGAGTATTTGCGAGGCGGGCACTGCGCCGTACCGATGACATGTCGAAGACGTGCTAACGTCAGCGGTGACGCCTAGGACCTACCGGAGCCATGGCAGGTGGAGGCATCATTGTGTTCGGCGTCTGTTGAAGCACTGGCTCAGGCGGCTTGCAGAATAAATCTGCAACTCCACTGATCGGCTGCTGGCTCGCTCCAGTTGCAGATGTTATTGCCGTTTCATCCTCTTGTGCCTGTTTTGCCTGTATAACAATAATGTTGGTGAGGGTCAGCGATGCACTGGTGTTGGCCGTGCCTTGCCTAGGATTTGGTTGTGGAGACATCATGCTGAATGTCGGGCTTGCGTGAAGTTCAGAGTTACAAAAATACACCAGAGAGGTTGGCTGTGTAACCTGAACTGTGAAATCCTTCTCTGCAGCCAGCTCGATGCGCACCAAGGTCCTTTCGACCTTAGCGATTGAGCTATCTTCTATCGCTGTCGTAGATGGAAGCGCGTTGAGGATGCGGTCGAAGGCATCGCGTGCTGGACTCGTGGCCTATAGAGCTTGGCCTGACGTTGCTTGCTAAGGCAGAGGCTTGGACCAGGCTTCATTCACCGCCGCCTGCATCACCATCAAACTAGCTCATGGTGGAGCTTCCAGCAGTCCAAGCTGCTCCGCCACTGCACATGCTTTGTCGATGTAGTCGTGCATGAGTGCTCGCAGGGATGATGCCATTTTCTGGTTCCTTTGGCCACCAGCCCAGTCCAGGATGCGCTGCCCAGCATCCTGAAGGGCGAACGCCAGAGCTGCGAAGAGTGCTGCAGCTCTGTCTCCTTAGTGACCTGCAAAACGCTCACCTGGGGAAGCTCTGTAGGTAGCGGGAGCTCATCTTGGAGCTGAGCAACGTTGTCGGTCATCCGCTGCTGCCCGCCATATCTGGTGCCCTGGCCCCAGTAACATCGCAGAGGGGAGCGTTCACGCTCACGCTCGCGGTAGGGACCATCCTTGGTGTGTTCACCCCAGGCATGCCTGCCAGGGCCGTCTCTTCCACGGCAACTGTGGTTGTCATCATCGTCATCGTGGTCACGGCGCCTGCCATGGCCCATGTAGAAGTCTGGGTGGTCGTTGTTGTACCTCCCTTTTGGCCCCTTGGAGAGCCTGTCATCGCCCTGCCGGTCGGGCTGTTCGTGATGCTTGGGCAGGGGCGGGTGGTGCGAAAACTCCTCAAACGCATGAGCTGGAACCTGTTCACCATCAACAACTCCCAGATGCCATTTAGGGAGACGTCTTATACCTGGGGACATGTTGCCTTTGTCGTCAATGGTGGCTGCAGTGTAGTCGTGGATCTCTTCCAAGTGGACGATGATGCAGTGCTTTGTGCCAAGCTGCCAGTGCTCCAGTGGTGTTTCAGTCACCGTGACCGAAGTGAGCCTGGCATCTTTGGCACGGTTGGTGAAGGTGAGCCAGACTTTCTTGGGGATGTGGCATGGGTTTGCTGTCCAGGCCTAGAGGTCGATGGTCTTCATCGCAGTAGGCCGTAGGAGATCGGTTTCAACGTTCTCCAGAGGGCATCGCCTCCCAATGATGCGCTCGACGATGCCGTCCTCCCAGGCATGCCTTAGCACGCCATCGAAGCAAAGCTTGAAGCGGAAGAGAAGCGACACGCCCAGGCAGTTGGCTAGGCTACGCCACTTGAAGAAGCGGATGTCGATGCCGTGCCTCTTAGCATACCCCTTCTTGAGGGCCTGCGCGTAGTGGTGATGGTGCTGAAACTTGATGAGGAATTCTTGTGGGTGGTGACTGGTGACGTCGACGTCGCCGGGCCTGAGGTGGAACCCAGCACGGATGGCTACCTCCACCTCCTTTGGCCCGATGTTGGATGGACCAATCATGGCCCAGGAAACAGCTCCTGTCTCCTCCCACTCCCTCTAGCTCGCCTCCGTGGCATATGAGGTCGGGATGATGCATTCGTCCTCCTCCGACCTTGTCACCGGGTCACCGAGCATCGCCATGGCCACAGACTCTGAACGCAGCGGCGGTGGTGGTGGCGGTAGGATTTTCCCGACGCGTGCACCTTGCAGTAGCTTGTGGGGCGACCGACGCTGGCATGCTTGCAGTCTCTCTCCCGATGGCCTAGCCTGAAGCAGCGGAAGCTCCGAACTGGATCGTGGCAGGAAGAGGCACGGTGGTCCTTGGCGAGACACACAAAGCACCGGCCTTCAGTCTTGAGGCGAAAAGAGTGGAGTGCAGCGGAGGGCGCGGTGAGATCTAAATGGCGACTCGGCACTCTATTTGAATGCTTGAGGCGCTGAGCACTTTCTGGGGTTGACTTGCGGCGCGGTTTACGCCACCAGCGCTTCACTCTTGCTTGAAACCAACCAGGTTCAGGCCAATTGAAGATGGAGGCCGTGGGAGCAACAGCCTGGCTTTGCAACGCTGCACAGTGAGATGACCTGTCATAGGCCTGGTTGTGCAACGCTGCACGGCGAGATGACCCGTCTTCATGGTGGCCTTGGGGAGACGTGCGGCGACGAGACGAGGCTGCAGACCTTCCATGCCTGTCGTAGGTACTTCCCCTTGGCATAGTAATGGTGGACTTGAGTACGGGAGCTGCCTGGGGCTGGGGTAGGTGCGCCACCATTACTGCAGGGCGCTTGACGATGTCTGCGTAGGATGGCTTGCTCAGCTGTTCTGGCGTGTCCGGGACCATGCGATCGTCGTCCAGCTCTGGTTGCCTGGTGTGGATCGGCGGCGGCGGCGGCGGAGCCTCAATCAGGAGCACCAATTGATCTACCGCTGCAGAGGGCCTCTCAGCTGCTGGGGAGACTGGGGCAGAGTGGATCTGTGAAGCTGCCTCAGGGCGGTGGAGGATCTTGGGTGGCGGTGGGGCAGTGGTGGCTGGCTCCGTCGTCGCCCTTGGGGTCGCAGGCTCTCTCATTTTCTTACGGAGATATGTACGTGTCGTTGATATTGTTCTTTCTTTCTTGTTTTGCCGTGTCGTTGATATTGTTCTTTCTTTCTTGTTTTGCTTTTATTAATTTTAATTCGAACCCATCGACGACCAACTCCATCGTCAATTCACCAAGTTCAGCTCATTAGAAAAGGCGGCGAGCCTATCATGTACGACGGAGATTTATTCAACATTACTATGTACAAGCTAATATGGATTGCCAGTCGCCTACTCGTATCGTCTACTCGTATCCAATCTAATGTACCTCAGCTCCTCGCTGCCGGTAACCACCGGCCGGCGCCCGCGGCAGGAGCAAGCGCAGGTGCTCAGGGCGACGTCGCTCACCCGGAGCCCCGTGTCGTGCACCTGCTGAGGCCGCCAGTCTGCCGGCAGCACGGGCACAGCGTCCCCGCCGGCCCACAGCCACTTGCCACCGACGCGGGCTGTGACGACGAGGCGGAGCTGCAGCGGCCCGGCCGGTGCGCCCGAGGTGCGCCATGTCACGATGCCTTGCCTGCGCACACGCGCCATGGGCCGCCACGACGGCGGTGGCGCGCCAGCCGTGGTGCCAGTCGCCACTGGCGCCTGCGCGATCTCCACGGCCGCGATGTCCGTCTGCCCGCCCTGGTACAGGAAGCTGATGGCCAGGTGCGCCGGGTGCCTGCTTCCTTCCTCCTCGATGCGTACCGACAGGTTCCTGTTCTTGTACTCGCAAGGTATTCTGCATCGATCAACGGTTGAATCTTTAGCTCGATCGGCCAGAATGGAAATGGCGCGGTCCAATGCAAGCAACTGTACAAGTACAGGTACCGAGGCACATGTAGTGCAGAAATTTTGATCACCTCCTAAAGTCGACCTGAACAGCATTGCCACCCAAGCCGGGCAGCAGTTGTTTGGAATCAGACGACATGCCCGGCCTGTGTTGTGAATGACAGTGGTAAATCACAAATAACACAAGATTAAATTACAGCGAGACATAAGATTTAACATGAAAAACCCCTTTAATATGAAGGAGAAAAACCACGGGCGCCAGTCAGTAAACACTACTCACTATTATCAAAAGTCAGGTTACAAACGCCATGCGACGGCTACAAGAGAATGAATGAATCAGACATAGTGGAACCCTAACACCGGGTATATGTACAATAAGTCCGTTTCGCTCCGTCAGAAATCCGCCCATTATATTGTGTAACTGAATTTAAAATATATTCAACACACTTCACCTTGAGACAAATTCATCTTATAGCATAAATCAACACCTTCATCCTGAACATAACAAAGAAAATACCACTGGTGTTAAATAGCCTCTTAGGCTAATCCACTAAACCAACTAAACTTGAGCACAGCTCAAACTTAGCAACAGGAACAGGTTTAGTCATCATATCAGTAGGATTATCATGAGTACTGATCTTGCATACCTTTAACTTACCATCTTCGATCACATCACGAACAAAATGATATTTGATGTCAATATGTTTAGTCCTCTTGTAGAATATCTGATCTTTGGTAAGATAAATGATGTTTTGACTCTCACAAAATAAATTAATGCAAAAATCAACTCCACACAGCTCAGCGTATAAACCTATCAGCCAAATTAATTCCTTGCACGCCTAAGAAACAGCCATATACTCTGTTTTAATAGTAGACAAAGCAACAACAGACTGTAATGTAGCCCTCCAACTCACAGCATAACTGCTAACTGTAACACATAACCAGGAAGAGACCTGCGTCTATCCAGATCAGCAGCATAATCTGAATCCACATAACCAATAAGTCCCTTCTGAGTTCTGCCAAACTTCAAACAAGAATCTGTTGTGCCTCTGAGGTACCTGAAAATCCATTGAACTGCTCTCCAATGTTTTTTTACCAGGATTAGACATATATCTACTAACTAATAGCATATGATAAATCTGGACGAGAGCAAACCAGGGCATACATCAAAGACCCAACAGCACTAGAATAAGAAACTCTTGACATGTATTCAATATCTGCATCTGTACTAGAATACTATGCAGCTGACAATTTAAAATGAGATACAATAGGAGTATTAATAGGCTTTACATTATGCATATTGAAACGCTGAAGAACTTTCTTAATATAATTATGCTGACTAATAAATAGCAAATCAGATTTTTTGTCTCTAGTAATTTCCATACCGAGAATTTTCTTAGCAGCACCAAGATCTTTCATGTCAAACTCACTACTCAATAATTTCTTTAATTTAGTGATTTCAACCTTACTCTTGGCATCAATCAGCATATCATCAACATACAACAGCAAGTATATAGGTGATCCATTAACATGCTTAATGTAAACACAGCTATCATATTTAGACCTCTTAAAACCGTGCAACAACATAAATAAATCAAACCTCTTATTCCATTGATGAGAGGACTGCTTCAAACCATACAAGGATCTATTTAACTTACAAACAAATTTCTCCTTGCCAGGCACTATGAACCCTTCCGGCTGGTCCATGTAATAACTAATCAAACGGCGCATGAGTCGAGTGCATCGAGTGCGGTGGAGAAATAACTAATCACACACCTATTCTAAAAAAAACTAATCACGCACCTGTAAGATACGATACAATGATCCCATCAATTTTAATTAATTTGCCACTACGCCACCATCCTAATAACAAAGACGACAATGACGACGGCGGTTTCTCGACACAAATACTTGCTTAGTCGACATCATATCATCCCAACTGTCTATGGATCTGCACGGAGAGATGGATGATCCTATTTTGATAATAATGTTGGTTCAGCTATGCCCATGAATACAATTAATGCTGATCTGCATGGTGTAAACTACTCCAAACTCCCTGATATAATAAAGGCCATTTGGACTTGGGCACAAGGACTACCTCTTTACCCATTCGTCATTCTATAGCTAGGATACAAGATCAAAAGCCAACTTGACTTCCTCTCCCCAAAGCACACCGAGCGAAGCCCCATCGCCCCCTCCCTCCCGCTTCCGGCGTGCTCGTTGGAGAGGGCTGGGTGAGCCCCTGTAACATCCCGCCTCCTCGAGGCCTGGCCCGCTTACATCCATCCACTTATCTAGGACATAGACTGCCCTCACACGTCCGTGTGTCTGATGTCAGCGCATGTGTCATGCTGTGCGACCCCATCGCCCCCTCCCTCCCGCTTCCGATGTGCTCGTCGGAGAGGGCTGGGTGAGCCCCCCTATAACATCCCGCCTCCTCGAGGCCGGGCCCACTTATATCCAGCCGCTTATCTAGGACATAGACTGCCCTCACACGTCCGTGTGTCTGATGCCAACGCACTCGAGGCCGGGCCCACTTACATCCAGCCGCTTATCTATGACATAGACTGCCCTCACACCTCCGTGTGTCTGATGCCAGCGCATGTGTCATGCTGTGCGACCATTCTGGATCCACACTAGCCATGCACATCATGCCTGCGCAACTGACACACGCGCCCATAAAACCGCAAGGATCTGCTCTGATACCATTTGTAAAATCCTGCCTCCTCGAGGCCGGACCCGTTTACATCCGGTCGCTTATCTAGGACATAGACTATCCTCATAGACCAAAACTAGTCTTTTCTGCGCACTTTATCATCACTCGTGCGCACCCGGGAAGTGCGCACTTTGTCCTCACTCGTGCGCACCCGGGAACAACTTTCGGTCGATCACCTATCCCTAAATTGCTCCAGGCCAAGCACGCTTAACCTCAGAGTTCTTTAGTGATGAGCTTCCGGAAAAGAAGTTGCAACTTGTTGGTACGAGTATCTCATTAATCCTATTAAGCCCTGGGTCGGGTGTTACACCCCCCCACCACCTCCAAATCTTCATGTTTATTAGCTGTAGTTTGTTTGAGTGTCTTCCCCTTATGGTGTTTTTCCGTTGTGGTCTTCCCATCCTGGAGTTGTCATCGTCGCCGTGGCCTCCATGGACGCCATGGTCGTCTCCGTCGTCGACGCAGCCAAGGTTAGTGGTAATAAAATAAAATCGATTCCCCCCTTTGTTCTCTGTAGATCTCTCCACCATCTCCCCCGTCTCCATCTCCATCGACGAGATCTGCTCCCCTTCACTCCACTACCTCCGCCATCCATATCCATCTCTTCACAACAGTCACTAGCACTGGTGCTCCCAGCTTCCGCATGGCTGCTCCTCTGCTGATGGTGGTTCGACTACACCGTCTTCACCTGTGATCCGGGCCTGAGCTTCATCAATCACCAACAAGGTTCTCAGCTGCATCTGTCGGCTGCTGGCGTGCTTCTTCAACGCAAACTCTTCCGTCCCATCTTCAACCTACGGTTTGCGAGGTCTTCCACCCGAGTGCATGCGTCCCTGACACCCTTGTGCGACCCCCCACCGGCGATTCGGTCTTCACCATCGCCATTGTAGCAGCTCCTATCCCCAAGCAGGACTAATTTATAATTTGATCTTCTTTTAAGGATCTTTATTTAAATAATGTCTTATTTAAAACGGCTGTTGTGATAATATAATTGTTTGTTATAAAAAAAGATCGAGCTCAGAGCAAGTACAGTGATTTAGTCGGCTCGCAGCCGAAATAAGCTCCAGCGTGGCATGGCAATTAATGCAGCAGCGGCAGCCATAACTCTTCACCAGCAAATGCAACCAATGCAGACCGAGCGGCGCGGCATAGCAGGAAATTGGAGCGCAGTGCGTGCGTATCCGTGGCCTATCCGCCGGCGTTTTGCCAGACACCGGCTCCACAATCTCTCTCTCCTCTAATTTGTCTGTCAGCTGTGATTCAGCCGGCTTCCGACCAGTCATAATACTTGCTCTTAAGCATTATTAATTGATGAAACTAAAAATAAAGTACATATTGAAGTTTTCGTATGGACTTATATTGGTTGCATTTCAAATAATGCTATAGCTAGACCTAGACAAACTAGTATATGTTTGAGATTGAAGGTACTTCCTATGTTTAAATTATAAGTTATTTTAGATTTCCTACATATATATTATATCTAGACACAAATTAAATACGTGAATGATGTAGACGATAAATAGGTGCAAGTTCATTTTATTGCAAACTATAATAAGGTGTACTTTTCTCCTTAAACTTCAAAACCAGATACCCTGTGCAACTCTTCGCATAATCGTTTCTCCAACTCTCCAAACCATTGAAATTACCTCCCTGTGCTGTTGGTTGGAAGTAGTTTTATATTGATGCCGCCCCAGATGTTCTTGCGTCAAATTGCATGCCGGCCCAATCTAGAACAATAGCATGAACTATTTTTAATAATTGAACTTGGCCCTCTTACTACTGGAGTTGGAGAGGCCCACACTTCTAATGAGGGCCTATATATGAGACCTTTTTGGCGTTCACACTCGGGGCCTATTAGGCTCACTGAGTGTGCCCCTGGACTCCATCCCTGCAGATCATGGTGACTTGATGAGTATCACACGGCCATGCATTGGCTCGATTCTCCCTGGCTAATGCTCCTGGTATTTTGGAGTTTGGACATCTATTATCTCAGCATTTCCACTAAAGAGAAATCTATTATCTCAGCATTTTCTAAAAAAAAATCTATTATCTCAGCATGCATGATGCATCAAATGTGCAATGCGCGCGCTCGTGCTCTGGCCTGTATGCAGTGCACATCTCTGAACGGCACCACTAGTAAATCTAGCTTCTTGCATTGGATTATTGTTGTGACAACGGTTTTTTTTTTTTTTTTTTGGAGAGCACGAGGACGCAACGCCGATGGACCCAACTATTGCTGCATACTATTATGCAAGGTAATACTAATACGAGCACAGCAAAACAATTTGGAGGTTTCCACCTCTTGCCGCTTCCCGCTTGGCATATTATAGATGCCAAGAGGCCTCATCCTTCCCATTTTTAGCCGTTTCTGATCATTTGATCAATGATGAAAATCTTCCTATACATACACGACTAAAAAATGATTTCACGAACAAACCACGTTAACAACGAGTCAGCACCTCGGTGAACACTGCTTCTATGTAATCAGGAAATAGAGCTCTTCATCCTTTGCGAAAACCTCCTGTACAAACCATGTGTAATCATGTAAAAATGAGCCATGATCAATAAAAATCAGGTGGGGATTTGTCCCCGCGCCCCCCACACCCACCCCTTTTGAAACTTTCAAAAAAAAAAACACCAAGTCAGCACGCCACGTCGGCACAGGTAACACAATGAAAGAAAAAGGCTGCCAAGATAAAATTTTCACACTAATAAGGAGTAGAAAAACCAATCTACATATTTTCTAGATTTAGACTTTACTAAACAAGATCAATGTTTGATACTTTCTCTGTTCAAAATTATAAATCATTGACAACTGATATGTCTAGATACATAATAAAATGGATTAAGGAGTGGGTATTACAAAAGTCAAGTGTTGCAAATTATTACGCCATTGACTTAAAATTGAGATATTTTTGGAAATGTATCAAAATTAAGATTGCAGCCACACGGCCATGTCCATGATGGATGCCTGACCCAACACGGCGGACCAGTTTTCTATTTTCGAGTGAGTGGACGATTTATAGTGTGGATACAGCGCTAGAGTTGAAATTGAGATCGAAATTGCACAGCACAAACAACCGGTGGTGTATGCATGGTATGCGTGTGTGTTCAAATGCCGTGCCTGCATTCAACTTTGTACGTCTCTTTCTCTGTTCATATACAGTACAAGAGTGGACTTTGACTGAGTTGGAAGCTGGAGCCGCCACACAGTGTCTGGACTCCGGAATTCAAATTTCCGGGGTACCTGATGAAACTTTTATGTTATCATTAGTACCTTAGTCCACTTGTTCCATTATTGGTATCAGCAGCATGATTAGTTAACTTGATGTTCTGTATATTTTTGAGTAATATAAGTAGGTGGTACCCTTCCATTTCTATGCAATGAAGCATCTGCATCAGCCAGAGATTTCCATGGGCACAGAAGGCTGACTATGGTGCTGCGTTTTGTGCTGTGCCCTGTGATGGTATCCATGGAAGTCGCCCTCGGCAACGCTGCCGGTGTCTTCAAGCTCAACCCACCGCCGGTGATGTACGTGTTCGGCGACTCGACACTGGACGCGGGCAACAACAATTACCTGCCGGGGACGGACTTTCCCAGGGCCAACAGGCGCTACTACGGCGTCGACTTCCCCGGCGGCGTTCCCACCGGAAGGTTCAGCAACGGCTACAACACCGCCGATTTCATTGGTAGGTCGTTGTAGGTCTACTGCTATATATATATATAGATACTATTTGTTTCCATTTTCATAGGAGTGTACTATTTGCATGTGTTCTTTGTGTAATCTGTATTTTCACAGCTACTACACTACAGTATATAAGTACGTTGTTGCATTGCAGCAAAGTGCATACGGTTCGCGAGCAGCCCTCCACCGTACCTGTCGCTGGTGGCGCCAGCAAGCTCCGGCGGCCTTTTGGTCCCGACGGCTCTCACCATTGGCGTCAGCTATGCTTCCGGAGGAGCTGGCATCTGTTCGAAATAAGAGCAATTTAATGATGTATAAATTAATTTTGACAATAAGAAAAAGACCAACAGTATGTACCACATGTATGTGATTTGATATTAAAAACAGAGAGAATGGGAGAACGAACAACGAAGAGAGAATCGACATTCTTACCGTGGGATTGCCGGTGAAGAAAGACGTAGCAGACCGTCGACTGAGATCTGGATCAGCGGCGTAGAGGGAAGAAGACGTCCAGCGAGCAGTCGCGACGGCACTTCCAAAAAACCTGATACGCCCCCTACCCCGTGCAGGGACGCGAGGAGACGTAGGCTTCGGAGCCTGCTCTCCCGACACCGATGGCACGTCGGCGACGGGATGGGGAAGACGGCGGCAGCGCAGCACTGTGGCGAGGAAGAGATGAATCTCTCAGTACTGAGGACGACATCTCGCTTCATATTTATACACGCATCGTAGCAAATAGGAAAATAATTAGCCGATCAATCACAGTATTATGGTAATTGACCTGTCGTTTGTGCACTTAACATAATACGAGAATAATTGATTACCAAATAGGCCAGCGTAATTTTCTCCATGCATGCAAAAATTCAGAGTGGCAAAAGGAGGCCGCACACCCGCAAGGGTCGGAGCGGAAAATCGACGGACCATTCACGTGCATGCGTGCGTGCGCGCCCACTAGCCCCGCCCCGCCCGACGAGGCGAGGTGAGGCGAGGCAAACGAGCGCGCGCGTGTGGTTCTTCCTTTTCCTCTCCCCAATAGCTCTAACAAGATAGAGATAGCTCAACTATTTAAGTTGGCCTCACTCCTCTTAAAGTAGCAAGATGGGACTAAAGTTCCCCACCTTTCCATATATACATACATGTGTGAGTGGGCCTTTGGGATTTATTTAGAATTGTTTGGTCCATGGCCCAAAACATCTAACACTCCCCCACCACATCCCAAGGGCACACGAGTTATACTCCATATACTACAGTACTGTTAATATACCAGCTATTCAGTGGAGACCGGTTAAGTTTGAACATACACCTAGAACAACAAGATGGGCCCATCCGCAACTGCACAATGGACTAGGCCTTGAATTGGCAGTTTGGTGTGAATAGGCTTCACTTGAAGTCTTGACTGATATTAGGCTGCCATAGCCAATCCCTCGAGTGGAGCGTATGAGTCATACTCCTAACTCACTTCATGAGCTTATTAAAGAATATCTAATTCTTATAAACTGTGACTAACAGTTGGGCTCACATAGGTGTGTTCTTACAGGGATACTCTGTAGGACAGTATCTCGCTATAAAGCCTCAGAACACATTAAGACAAAGTCAATCTGTCTTACAGAGATGAGAGTACTGCATCTCCAGCGGAGTGGGTCAAAAGGAAAGATTGTACTCTCCCATTAATCAACAGTTTGTTCTTCCCAGGTCCTAATTCACGGGATCTCCGATCACATATGTTGGGTTACTACTGAGGTTAACTCACATGGGTCTCAATCCCATCTTCTTCGATGCATTGTCAATCACGGTGCGTGATAGTCCCTTTGTAAAGGGATCTGCCAAGTTCTTAGCTGTCTGGATGTAGTTCACAGCTATTACTCCGGAGCTCCTTAATTTCCTGACAGACTTCAGTCTACGCTTTATATGTTTGTTGGACTTCTTTCCGTTGTCCTGACTATTATTCACCTTCGTGATCACCGTTTGATTATCACAGTTTATGAGAATAGCAGGAATTAGTTTCTCAGTCATAGACAAGTCCATCAACATCTCTCTTAACCATTCAGCCTCAGTAGAGGCTGTATCCAGAGCTGTAAGCTCTGCCTCCATTGTGGACTTTGTAAGTATTGTCTGCTTACAAGACCTCTAAGAGACAGCACCACCATCCAAAGTGAATATGTATCCACTAGTGGCTTTAAGCTCATCAGCTTCTATAATCCAGTTTGAATCACTATATCCTTCGAGTACTCCTAGGTACCCTAAATAGTGAATTGTATAACACATTGTGCCTTTTAGATAGCGCATTACTCGATCAATACCACGCCAATGATCAGTTCCTGGATTAGAGGAAAATCTACTCAACTTGCTTACAGCAAATGAGATATCAGGGCGGGTTGCGCTAGCTAAGTACATCAAAGATCCAATAATTTAGGAATATTTCAAATGATCCTTTCCTAGCCTTTTATTCTTTCGAAGTATTAGGCTATGATCATAGGGTGTTGGAGAAGGTTTGCAATCCATATAACAAAAGCGGTTTAAAACCTTTTCCAAATAATGATACTACAAAAGAGTAATCCTATTCTCATCCTTATTAAGTTTAATATTGAGGATCACATCTGCTTCTTCTGAATCTTTCATGTCAAAATTTTGGGATAAGAATGATTTTACATCATTAATCTCTTCGATACTTGTCCCAAAAATTAGTATGTCCTCAACATACAAACACAGAATTACTCCTTTGCCCCCACCATAACGGTAATACATACAAGTGTCGGCTTCATTTATTGCAAACCCAGTAGAGGTCAAAGTCTTTTCGAACTTTTCATGCCACTGCTTAGGTGCCTGCTTTAGGCCGTACAAGGATTTAAGTAACCTACACACCTTGCTCTCTTGTCCTTGTGCTATAAATCCATCAGGCTGATTCATATAAATTTCTTTCTCTAACTCTCCATTAAGGAAAGCCGTCTTCACGTCCATCTGATGAACAAGAAGCTTATAGGAAGCAGCCAATAATAATAACACTCGGATTGTAGTTAATCTGGTAACAGGTGAGTAGGTATCAAAGAAATCCTCATCTTTTTTTTTGTGTAAAACCTTTAGCAACAAGCCTAGCCTTATACTTTTTAATAGTACCGTCAGGCCTAAGCTTCTTCTTAAATACCCATTTACAGCCAATCGGTCTGCAACCCACTGGTTTATATACTACTTTCCATGTGCCATTTGCAGTGATGGAGTCCATCTCACTACGGACTGCATCCTTCCAATAATCCGCATCTGGCGATGCATATGCCTCTACAATGGTCGTGGGAGTATCATCTATGAGATACACAATGAAGTCATCACTAAAGGATTTTTTAACCCTTTATCTCTTACTCCTTCTAGGAGTTACAACATTGTCATCCTCTTCAATACCAGGTGGGTCCATAATTGGCTCTATCGAGGGTGTAGGCTCAGGAATAAATTCACTAGACGAACTCGGTAAAGAATAAGCAACTTTCATCGGAAAAATATTCTCAAAGAAAGTAACATCCCATGACTCCAAAAGTGAATCAACTAAAACATCAGGCATTCAGATTTTATCACTAAGAACTTATAAGTCGTGCTGTGATACGCATAACCCAAAAAGATACAATCAACGGTCTTTGGTCCGAGCTTCCATTTCTTATTAATGGGTACACTAACCATGGCCAAACAGCCCCATGTACGCAAGTAATGGAGTGATGGTTTCCTTCCTTTCCATCCTTCATATGGAGTAACTTCATTGTTTTTAGTTGGAACTCTATTTAGAACATGACATGCTGTTAAGACAGCCTCCCCCCACCATGCTTTAGCCATACCGGATGTTCCTAATATGGCATTCACCAAGTCAATTAACGTTCGGTTCTTTCTTTCGGCAACCCCATTAGATTGGGGCGAATATGGTGGAGTCCGTTCATAAATTATTCCATTCTCCGCACAAAAGAGATCGAACTCATTGGAAAAATACTCTTCACCGTGATCAGACCTAACACACTTGATTTTCTTTTGTAATTGGTTTTCTACCTCAGCTTTATAAGTCTTAAAACATTCAAATGCCTCATCTTTAGTTTTTAGAAAAAATACATAACAATATTTAGTTGCATCATCAATTAAAGTCAAAGTATCTTTTCCCTTCTTTTATCAACACACCATTTATTTCACAAATATCTGAATGTATGAGCTCCAACAATATCGTGCATCTCTCGTCTACAGCCTTCTGAGACTTACGAGGTTGCTTTGCTTGCACACATGTTTAACATTTGGAGCCTTTGACAGTAGAAAAATTTAGAATTAAATTCATACTGGATAGACACGACATACAACCAAAATTAATGTGACACAAACGTGAATGCCATATATCAGCCACCAAATTATTCGAATTACACACATGGTTCACAACTTTATTACAGAAATCGGAGAGTGAAAAACGGAACAAGCCTCCGCTCTCATAGCCTTTGCCAATGAATTGGCCATACCTCGAGACGACTACTTTATTAGACTCAAATACTAGCTTGAATCCATCTTGACACAAGAGGGATACAATAACGAGGTTCTTCTTTATTGAGGGAGCATGCTGCACGTTCTTAAGCCGCACGATCTTTCCCAAAGTAAACTTCAGATTGACCGAACCAACAACAAGAACAGAAGCATGCGAGCCGTTTCCCATCATGACGGTTGAACCTCGTGTGACCTGGTAAGATGAAAACATGGAGATATCAGTATAAACATAAATATTGGCTCCTGTATCGATCCACCAATCATTAGATTGACATACAGAAAATACACTAGATAAATAATTACCGTACCCAGATCCGCTAGGATCACCAATAGTCACGTTGGCAGACTTCTGCCCCTGCTGATTCTTCTTGCCCTTGCGGTTCTTGCACTTCTTGGAGAAGTGTCCATTTTCACAGCAAACGAAGCACACAACTTCATCCATGTTCATCTTCTTCTTCTTGAACTGAGTAGTCTGAACAGGCTTTTGCTTGTTCTTGCCAGCATGCTGCATCACATTGGCACTGGACTGTTCTAGGGCTTTTGGTGGAGCATCCTTTGTCCGAGCCTTCTCTTCAACATCAAGACCAGCCAACAGATCCTCGACTGAGATCTTCTATCTTTTATGTTTCAGAGCTGTGATAAAGTTTCTTCATGACGAAGACAACTTGGCAATCATACCACCAGCCACAAACTTGTCAGGCAAGACTTATCTGAGTTATTCAAGTTCCCTCACAATAAGTTAAAACTCATGAGCCTGTTCCACGACTGAATGGTTTTCAACCATTTTAAAGTCATGGTACTTTTCCATCACATACAACTCGTGCCCAGCGTCTGTAGCGCCAAATTATGTTCAAGTGCATCCCACAGTTCAGCAGCACTTTTGATGTTCATATAAACATCACACAGCTGGTCAGAGAGCACGCTAATAACGCATCCGACAAAAATCATCGTAGCCGTAGTAAACTCCTGCACCTCTTTCTTAGACGCGAGAGGTAGTGCGGGAGGATTACCCACGACCCAAAACACGCCCATAGCCGTGAGCCACAACTGGGCCCTCGTCTGCCATCTCTTAAAATTCACACCAGTGAACTTCTCTGGTTTCATCGCATCAGTATATCCTTTATTTATCGCTAAATACCTATCAGGTTTTTGGATTGTTGGAAATAAGAGCAATTTAGCGATGTATAAATTAATTCCGATAATGAGGAAAAGACCAACAGCATGTACCACAGGTATGTGATTTGATACTAACAACAGAGAGAATGCGAGAACGAACAACGGAGAGAGAATCGACATTGTTACAGTGGGATTGCCGGCGAAGGAAGACGTAGCAGACCGTCGACTAAGATCCGGATCAGCGGCGTAGAGGAAAGAAGACGTCCAGCGAGCAGTCACGATGGCGCTTCCCAAAAACCTGATACGCCCCCTACCCCGTGCAGGGACGCGAGGAGACGTAGGCTTCGAAGCCTGCTCTCCCGACACCGATGGCACGTCGGCGACGGGATGGGTAAGACGGCGGCAGCGCAGCACTGTGGCGAGGAAGAGATAAATCTCTCGGTACTGAGGACGACGTCTCGCTTCATATTTATACACGCGTCGCAGTAAATAGGAAAGTAATTAGCCGCTCAATCATAGTATTATGATAATTGACCTGCCATTTGTGCACTTAACATAATACGAGAATAATTGATTACCAAATAGGCCAGCATAATTTTCCTGCCGTTTGTGCACTTACCATAATACGAGAATAATTGATTACCAAATAGGACAGCGCAATTTTCTCCATGCATGCAAAAATTCGGAGTGACAAAAGGAGGCCGCGCACCCGCAAGGGTCGGAGCTGAAAATCGACGAACCATTCACACGCATGTCGTGCGTGCGCGCCCATTAGCCCCGCTCTGCCCCGCCCGACGAGGCGAGGCGAGCGACCTTTTCCTCTCTCCAATAGCTATAAAAAGATAGAGATAACTCAACTATTTAAGTTGGCCTGACTCCTCTTAAAATAGCAAGGTGGGACTAAAGTCTCCCACCTTTATATATATACATGCATATATGAATAGACCTTTAGAATTTATTTAGAATTGTTTGGCCGATGGCTCAGATCATCTAACGGCATCCTCGACTCCACCGTAAGTGTACAGTGCGCGCTCCGACGTACCTACTAGCTGCATCCATAGAAAACTTTAACAAACAAGCATGCATGAACATGAATCCAAACAAATGCAGAACGCCGGTAGCACCATCCCACTGTCGAAGCAGGTGCACTACTCCAACGCCACGAGGTCAAGATGATGATCGCCGCGGCGGCGGGCTCCTCCTCCGAACGCGGTGGACACCCTGATCAACAAGTCCATTTTCCTCATCCTAATCGGCGGCAACGACCTGCTCGCGTTCTCGAACGCGGAGCAGGCGCGCAACAGGTCCGGCGCCGACCTGCAGAGCGACACGGCCGACTTCTACGGCAGCCTCATCTCCAACTACTCGGCCGCCATCCAGAGCCTGTACGCGCTGGGCGCGCGCAGGCTCGCCGTCGTCAGCGTCGGGCTCGCAGGGTGCCTGCCGGTGGCCCGGCTGCTGGACGCCACGGGAGCCTGCTCCGAGGACCGGAACCGGCTCGCCGCCGGCTTCAACGACGCGCTGCGGTCCCTGCTCGCCGACCTCGCCTCCCCATCCTCTGGGATGCCCGGCCTCGCCTACTCCCTGGCCGACTCGCTTGGCCTCATGGAGGACACGTTCGCCGACCCTCTGGCGTCGGGGTTCACGGATATCGCCGACGCTTGCTGCGGCGGCGGCCGGCTCGGCGCGGAGGCGGCCTGCGCGCCAAACGCCACGCTCTGCGCTGACCGCGCGCAGTACTACTTCTGGGACAATGTCCACCCTACCGAGCGGGCCGCGGCGCTCAGAGCCCAGGCATTCTATGACGGCCCGGCCCAGTACACTACGCCCATCAACTTTAAACAGTTGGTCCACATGAGCTAATGGACTTTAGCCCATTTGCTTATTCATTTAGGGGCCCAGGGAAATAATTTTCCGAAAATGATTCTATATCAAGTGAACCATTATCACTGGCGGAGCTACATTAAGGCGAAACTGGGCTGTTGCCCCCCTTGCCTCACACTAATTCTGCATGTATACATGCAAGTAAACCGGTGCCCCTGCAGTTGTGCACTACGACATGGAACTTCCTTTCATGCATGTGTTGTCGTTAGACTGTTAACAGGCTTAAAAAATCACAAATATATAAATACATGTCGGTCACTACTGGAATTAGCCCCCCCTTAATTTCTTCCCACGCTCCGCCACTGACCATGATACATCCCATTTACATGGATAATTGATCTGAAAAAAAATAAAAGAAACAATATTGAACAAGCTTTAATGTTACCTCTTCCTGCTCCATTTTAGTCTCTATGGCAACAATCCTTATACTAGAATCATTGAGAGTTAGATTTGTGCCAACTACTATGCACGAGTCTGGTGACTATGGGAATGTGAGTCGTATTTAGTAGTATAGGGTATCCTACCCAGTGTCTTCATAAATATGAGAGGAAAACCCATTTGTACATAATTAAGACGATACGACAACGTTGTAGGAGGGAGCATGTAAAGTCAGCGCTCCACTGCAATCTATGAATTTTTTTCGAGACTAGAGATAGCTCGTTTTTCATTAAGCACAAAAGAACGATCAATTATAGACCTACACATAGTTTATGCAAGAGACTCGTAAGTAATCCTAAGATTACTGACAAAAACACGACACAAATAGACATTACCAAAACAAGAGAGAGGGGAGGAGAGGGGACTGCTAGGGTGACACAAACACTCGAGCTGGGCACACTAAAGCGAGGAGAAGATAAAGCACATGAAGACATAGCACTGACATTTAGGGCGGTGAACCAAGGGAGACGAACAGCGGGAGACGTCCACTGATGCTGACAACGCACGAGAAGCACCAATAGGTTTTTCAACCCCAGTCTGCATGACAAATAACACAAATAACAACTTCGACAACTACTCCTCCAAGAAGGCCAATGACGCAGCTACGCCACCGTCGTCAGCTTAGAGGAACCAGGTAGGGTTTTCACCTGGATTAGGCCATCCGCAATGCCACCATCCGGGGTAGCTCACCAGCTAGAGCCTGAGCATCAGTGTGGGGGAGGGGGCCAGAATCACGTTGGCGGCAACGGCAAGCCACCGCTGCACTGACCAGACGGCCGAGAGGGCCCATCCTGGCCCGAGGGGCTGGGAGGGCGAATCCATGGCCATCCCGTGTCGGCCAGCCCGCCGTGAGATCTGGTCGGATCCAAAGGGCAATATTATGAGCAAAGAGATTCTACGACGTTTTTGGATGATATTGCACGGATCTTTAGTCAAGCTGGAGAGGAACCCAAATCAAACTCTTCCCTTTCTGTGCTCTCACCGTCGATGAAGGACTTTGTGGTTATTTAGCTTTGGCGGCTAGCTACTAGCTTATAAGGTTACATCGCATTCACAATTTCATATCGATTATGATGAGAGAGAGACAGAGAGAGAATCATCACCGGCTTGAACGGAAGAAAAGGGACGCATTCATGGACAGCGTCGCCGTCGTCTCCAAAGACTCCAAGGAAATGCAGCAATTGTATTCAAGTCTAGTCTAGTCTAGTCTAAGCTCGTCCAAATAATGAGACTGGCACGAGGAGTTTCCGTGCCTAAATGATCCATCCCGAGGCGCATGGCATGATGATCGCCGGAGTCTGCCTAACCCACCTCGTCACCTCACATCAAATAATTAAAAGAGATGAACAAGACACAAACTCAAGCTAATTGCAAATATTTATTGGGCCAATATGCTATCCATACCTAACAGGCTAACACCCTGCCCTCGTCTATATATATGTGTACAACCACAGCTATATGTTTAGAGGGCCAATGCTATCCACACCTAACACCCTGCCCTCACCTATCTAATTGCAAAAATTCATTTATTCCCGGCTGAGATGTGTAATCTTTCTTCATAGTATACACTGCTGGGGCAGTGGAGCCGGTGGGTGCCAGCTGGCCGCCCCTCCTACTCCTAGTCAGCTTGTCTGTACTTGCATAGAATTTCATTCACTGCATGAAGTGTGTGTAGTAGGGAGCTTAGCTGCTAGCTTTATTTAGTGTGGGGATGGAAATGGAAGCAGCAGCAGCAAACATACATATATGCAGTGCTTGAGTTGAAATTGAGAGATTGCACAGCAGAAACAACCGGTGCTAGCTCGTGTGCGGTCTGTGCCTGTATATTTTGGAGTAATATAAAGTATAGGTGGTACCCTTTCATTTCTATGCATGAATTGAGAAGCACCTGCATCAACCAGGTTCCACTCAAAAAAACCTGCATCAGCCAGAGACATATACATATACATATATACGATTTGAATTCCATATGGGCTACAGCAAGCTGGCCATGGTGGAGGGTTTTGTGCTGTGCTTCGTGACGATGGTATCCATGGAAGTCACCCTCGCCGCCACTGCCGGCGTCTTCAACTTCAAGCCACCGCCGGCGATGTACGTGTTCGGCGACTCGTCGCTCGACGTGGGCAACAACAACTATCTTCCGGGGAAGGAAGTCCCCAGGGCCAACAGGCCCTACTACGGCGTCGACTTCCCCGGCGGCGTTCCCACCGGAAGGTTCAGCAACGGCTAAAACTTCGCCGATTTCATTGGTAGGTCGTTGTAGGTTAGGTCTACTCATATTCTGATATGTACACACATTACAGTACGTTGCCTTGCAGCAAAGTGCATAGGTTTCAAGAGCAGCCCTCCGCCGTACCTTTCGCTGGTGGCGCCAGCAAGCTCTGGCGGCCTTCTGGTCCCGACCGCTCTCACTCACTATTGGCGTCAGCTATGCTTCCGCAGGAGCTGGCATCCTCGACTCCACAGTAAGTGTACAAGATAGCTTAGTGCGCTCCAAGCCTCCAACGTTCCTAGGGTAGCATTCATATAGGAAACATGCTTTCACAAACAAGTTGATCGACAAGCATGCATGACGATGCAGAACGCCGGCAGAACCATCCCGCTGTCGAAGCAGGTGCACTACTTCAACGCCACGAGGTCGAAGATGATCGCCGCGGCGGCGGGATCCTCCGGCACAGTGGACACCCTGGTGAACAAGTCCTTTTTCCTCATCGTAATCGGCGGCAACGACATAACAGCGTTCGCGAGAGCGGAGCAGGCGCAGAACAGGTCCGGCTCCGACCTGCAGAGCGACACGGCCGCCTTGTACGGCAGCCTCATCTCCAATTACTCGGCAGCCTGTACGCGCTGGGCGCGCGGAGGCTCGCCGTCGTCTACGGGGGGCTCCCCGCGTGCATTCCGTTGTTTCGGTTGCTGGACGCCACGGGGGCCTGCGCGGAAGACCTGAACCGGCTCGCCGCCGGCTTCACCGCCCCGCTGCGGTCCCTGCTCGCCGACCTCGCCTCCCCCTCCTCTGGGATGCCCGGCCTGGCCTACTCCCTGGCCAACTCTCGGGAACAAGTGGCGGACATCTTGGCTGACACACTGGCGTTGGGGTTCACGGACGTCGCCGACGCGTGCTGCGGCGGCGGCCGGCTCGGCGCGGAGGCGGCCTGCGCGCCGAACGCCACGCTCTGCGCCGACCGCGGGCAATACTACTTTTGGGACAACGGCCACATTAGCGAGCGGGCCGCGGCGCTCAGAGCCCAGGCGTTCTATGACGGCCCGGCCCAGTACACGGCGCCCATCAGCTTTAAACAGTTGGCCCACATGAAGTAATCTCTCTCAAAAAATAATAAAGAAACAATATTGAATAAGCTTTCATGTTAGCTCTTCCTGCTCCGTTCGTCTACGGTAACAATCCTTATACAAGAATCATTGAGTGTTAGGTTTGTGTCAAATATTGTGCACAAGTAACCTTAATTGGGAACCTGAGCTATATTTAGCAATATAGGTATCATACTTAGTCTCATTGGAAATCTGAGGTGGCTACTATTGTAACCAAAACGATATAACTAGCAACAAGCCTGGAGTCGCCATACCCAATTCCCCGATCGGACAATAAAGGGAAGCAAGAAGTTGATAGTACTGACTAGCAGGCTGTAGATGCTAGAACTCCCGTGCAATTGGCATGTCGATGGGAACCTCCGCAATCAGGGGTTGTGATGGGTCATACTTCCATCAGACGGAAGATGCTGGGATTGGGGTCATTGCACGGGATGCCCATCACGGTACGTCGAGAAGAAAAAATCGTACTGCTGGCATTTGGGCTGGTACCGCACGACGGGCCGGGGATGAGTTGACTGCCGATCGCGAGACGGGCGCGCGGGTGTTTCTGTAGGGTACATATATATATATAATATGGTCTTGATCCATCCGTTAATATTTATAGCTAGATATCCATATTCTTTGGAAAACATATATTAATGGTCAAAGCCTCGAAAGTGTCATGGAATGATGCGGCGTCGATCTCCGCCCTTTTGTGGTGGCCCTTGTGTTTTGACCCATCATTCTCTGTGCGTTGTTTTGCGATCCATCACATACTCCTGATTATTTTTATGTCGTCGTTAACGTGCGTACTACAAGATTGATTCTATTTATATAAAAAAAAATATGTGAAATATTTGTATCTTCAAAATAATTTATTAAAAATATATTTAAATATTTTTCTAATGATACTGATCATGTATAATCTAAATATTAATATTTTTAAATATAGACTTAATAAAGTTGTTTCTTTTGGAGTGCAAACAACATATATTTAGAGACGGGAGTATATGTATAGTTAACGAAAAATAGCTATATATTGAGTTTATATTCTTCGGTGTGGGTGCGTAGCGACTTTATCTTTTTTTCCAAGAATGTACGTGATGATTTGATGAGCACATAGACCCAAAGAAAATATGCTGAAACCAATACATGCATGTGATGATGATGAATTTAATTGAAAACGAGATAGCAGCCACGCGCTAACGACCGACTGGTTTGTTATGCATGCTTCCAAGAAATGCATTCTGCGATTTCATGGCTATATAGATAGTGCACCATAGCGGATATTCAACTGTTAGGTACTATGGATCAATCAATACACACGAGACCTCCTCGATCTACACACACGGAAATAATAGTAAATAAAATAAAATGTGCACACGATCGAAACCAGCTGAACTCTGTCCAGCAGCCAGTTACCCTGTGTGTGTGCCTATATATAGGATAGCTAGACCGAGTTTCTATATGTCCTAGTCCTATAGCTTTGCCACCATCAGCACGCACAGGCGGGAACTACAGGTTCATGGTCATGGAGATGGAGGATCGTCGTCGTCATGTAGTTCTGTGCCTTGTGATGATATCCGCCCGAACAATGATAGCTGCCGCGGCGGCCGGCGGCCGGCAGCGATGTACGTGTTCGGCGACTCGACGCTGGACGTGGGCAACAACAATTACCTGCCGGGGACGGACGTTCCCAGGGCCAACAGGCGCTACTACGGCGTCGACTTCCCCGGCGGCGTTCCCACCGGAAGGTTCAGCAACGGCTACAACACCGCCGACTTCGTCGGTACGTACATACGCACTTTTCAACATGATGTACGTACTTGTATATATGTATTAATGTATATATGTGTTTATGTATATGCTACTTGTACCGACCATATGTATTGTATACGTATGTATATATATACAGCGAAGAGCATGGGGTTCGTGAGTAGCCCTCCGCCGCCGTATCTGTCCCTGGCCAACTCTAGCCTTGCCCACCGCTCTGAGCACTGGTGTCAGCTACGCTTCCGCAGATGCTGGCATCATCCTCAACTCAACCGTAAGTATATAGTACATGTACATGCTGTGTCATCTTTTCCTTTTGGCCACATATCAGTAGTACTGTTAGAGAATCAGTCTTTCCAAGCGTTTGCCTCATTGCATGGACTTCGTCCATAGGCGCAGCGCTGCTCTCGCCCACGCCTAGCGTCGTCTAGCGCGCCATGCCGCACAGCCGCAGCACTGAGATTAATGTAAAGATGCGGTTGATCTATTCTTACTCTTTCAAAAAGTATATATGATGATGTGTCCTGCGATGGAGTAACTTTAGATAGTATGCAGAACGCAGGCAAGTGTATCCCCTTGTCCACGCAAGTGAACTACTTCAACGCGACCAATACCAAGATGGTCGCCGCGGTGGGCGCCGCTAAGGTGAACAAGCTGCTCGCCGATTCCATCGTCCTCATGGGCATCGCAAGCAACGACATGTTCGTGTTCGCCGCCGGCGAGCAGTCGCGAAACAAGTCAGCCGAGGAGCAGCAGAGCGACGCCGCCGCGCTCGTCGCCGTCCTCCTCTCCAAGTACTCGGCCACCATCACGGAACTGTACACGATGGGCGCGAGGAAGTTCGTCATCATCAACGTGGGGCTGGTGGGGTGCGTGCCGACGGTGCGGGTGCTGGACGCGGAGGGGGCGTGCGCCGACGGCCTGAACCAGCTCGCCGCCGGCTTCGACGACGAGCTAGGGCCACTCCTCGCCGGCCTCGCCTATACGCTGCCGGGCCTCGTCTACTCGCTCGCCGACTCCTTCCGTCTCACGCATGACACCTTCGCCGACCCGGCGGCTGCGGGGTACGCCGACATCGCCGGCGCGTGCTGCGGGAGCGGCCGGCTGCTGGCGGAGGCCGACTGCATGCCTAACTCCACCGTCTGCATCGACCACGACGGCCACGTCTTCTGGGACCGGTTTCACCCGTCCGAACATGCGTGTCTTGTCACGGCCCAGGCGTTCTACGACGGGCCGGCCCAGTACACCAAGCAGCTGGCCCAGTCCAGTTAGTTTTTTTAGCATCCAGTTCAGTTATTAGCTATTAATGAGTATTAGGGGAAAACTCCGCGCGTTGCTGCCGAAATTATCGGTAAAATTATACTACTTAATATTTACTATAAATATCATAATACATTTTAGTCAATAATTTTTAGCATTCTGATGTGGACAACTAAATATTTGTTAGTAAATGACGTGGTTTACTAATATGAATAGCTTAAATCACCATAATGGCATGTGCTAGGTGGATGTGTTAATAAATGATGACGTGGGATACTTTGCATGGCGAGATAAAATATGCTAGTGGGATGTTGAGTGGATGCCGTGTGGACACTTTGTATGACAAGAGAAATAGCCAGTGGAGTTTATCTTTATAAGAGATATAGATATAAGAGTATCAGAGATTGTGCACGTATACATGTTTTTTTTGGCTAAAAAGATGTATACATGTTTTTGTTAGGATTACACAAGTATAGCCGCAAACGTTTTCACATATACATGTTACATGATAATATACATGTATAAAAGATAAATAAAAATGTACTCTCTTCGGTCTATGATCCATATACAAAAGATTATGTTCACATATACATGAAAACAAAAAAAAAATGTACGTTTACATGTATATATATGACACTATTTAAACAAGGAGGAAAAACTTTAAGCAATTTAAACTTTGTTGTGTGATATGTCATATATCTTAATATATATGCAGCATCGGGTTTTTTTTTGACAAAACTGGCGAGGCCCCTAAAAGAATTGATTAAGAACTAAAAAAGGTTCAATACAACAAATAAACTCCAAAAACAATGAGCAAAACAAAACTCAGGGTACAAAGAAAGAGACAAAGAAAATACAATCTAGGCAATGGATGCTGTCAGTTTCTGAAATCCAAGAAGAGAAATGTTGTTGCCATCTATCTTTCAGTCTGTACTGAAGAAGGTTTAATTCCTTGAACAGAATACTCTGACATCCATTGAGGTTGAGACTGACTCCTTTGAAGATAAGATCTAGGTATGGTTAGCTTGATTCATGCAGGGAATCAATAGAATAGCTAGATTGCTTTCTCACTCGTGTTGTTATCAAGACTGCAAATGAGCTATTTTCAACATGCATAATGACGTGTCTATCCTTGCACACACCAATATCGTGTTATAAAGCTAATTCCTGCTAGTGCCATCTATGTGATTCCATATCAATCTATATTTTTTTCTTTTCGAATACATAAAAGGTTTGCACATCATTATATTAATAAGATCGAGAAAAACATGTTTTTACATCAACATGCGACTTATTTGTGCAATAGGTGGCAGCACTGATAGGTGGCAAGATCATACCATGAGCTCCCCGCCACCTAGCAGACTATGTACATGGCGATTACTTGCGTAACAGACAACCTAACTTAGTTGCGCCAACATCGGTCTACTGGTCGTCGACGAGCTTGATGCGCCCGAGGAGCTGTTGGCCCGTGCTAGAGGCGTTGCGGAAGCATCTTCCATTCCTTTCTAAACCATTAGCCATTGGATCGATCGCCACTAATTTTCCCATATGCTCAATGTTGCACACGCGTTGTTTGATTGTCCGAAACCCCTTCCTCTTCGCCTACTATACAAATCCAATGACGAGCATTAAGGCCTACAAAGCAGTCATCACCTGCCTCTTCCTCTCCCGAAAACAGCGATATATTACTCTTTTGGTAACTATTGGAGCACTTATTGTTTTAACCAACGATATGAGAGGTTTTGTCTGTTCATTTTCTTCAAGGTTCATATATTAACTCTTGCATAGCCATATGGGCACTCTCATCCCTTCGGTGTAGCCATCCAGATTTATCCTCTGTGGCCACACCGTTGAACTGGTCATATATGTACTACATCGTGTTTGTATCTCTGAGAGTAAGACAAGTTCCATTTTCTTTATATTATCTAAAAAAAGCTTGTCATCAATTATGCATGTGTTATTATACAACAAAATATGCAAAGTCACAAATATTCCAAGAGTTTAGAAAGCGTACACCAACTACTACCTTTTTGGGGTCATTATAATATTGTTAGCATTATTTTTCCAAGGAAATGGCAACTATATTAAATCTTGGCACAGTACGTACATCCTCAAATTACACAAAAAAACTAAAGTAAAAAATATATAATATTCTATCTAGATTTTTCATCATCTTTTTTTTTTCCAATGGCTTCCTTTCGAACGCCGGGGCGAAAGTGCAGTCCTCATAAGGAAACTAACAACCAACACCAAAACATACACATTGGGCATGATGCAAGATCCAACACTTTAGAACAAGTTGAAAATGCATCTAAATCGCAGAAACAATATCTGCCGGATACGACACCTCGAGACCTTGATTTCCTCTCCCCTTTGCAGATACTTCAAAGACCCAAATTGGTCGCCTACGAATGGAATCGACACCTGCAATGACAATCTCGTCGTGGCAATCAGCAAAGTCATTGCAGAACTAACGGTCCCAACCGAAAATCGTCTAATTTCGCCTGAAATTTATTTGGACTTATCCCTAATAACACACTAGAAAACAGTGGAAAAAGATAGGTCTCCGATCCCTTCTTATCTCCAGCAGATACATCAGAGAGGGCTGCTTCACCAAGCGCAAGATTTCACCGATTTGGAGGGGGCGTCGGCTGAGCCTAAACGTCGTTTCTTTGCATGGACGCTCCTCCACCAGAAAATACTCACTGCCAATAATCTAATCAAGCGAAATTGGGCTAATGACCCGATTTGTAAACTCTGTGGAATCGATCCGGAGATGCCAAATCTTCTATGTCTTCACTGCCCCTTTGCCAAACAAGTTTGGGCCGATCTTAAACGCTGGCTCAGCGTGGAAGTGATCGATCAAATCCCAATGACAGGAACTGTATACTCATATTGGCGCAAGTGTAGAGCCAAGGTAGACAAGAGGCAAAGGAGAAAATTTGATGGAATCATTATCTACTTCTGGTGAAACTTATGGAAGGAAAGAAATCAACGAGTTTACCATAACAAATCGTTGCAGCCGTACCAAGTCGCTATGCTATCAAAGGATGAGATTTCACAGGTCCGATGGGCAGCTCAAGATCGAACAAATGAAGAAGCGATGGGGACATCGACATAGACAGGCCATGATGGTAGCTAAAGAGGATCAGCTGGTTGGGTTTCTTTTTCCGGGTGTGTCATCCAGTGTCGATCACAGTAGATGTTTCGGTGTTAGCGAGAAGGGTGTTCGAAATGGTAGTAGTCTGTGTTTTAGTAGCGTAGTAGCCAGTAAGAGTCGCCTTTGTTTTTGTAAATCTTGTTTGTATGTTTTTCCTCGTCTAATAAAATCCCGGCAAAGCTCTTGTCATCTTTATTAAAAAAAATACATCAGAGAGAAAGAATGAGAAGGGCCCTAAACGACGCGACGGCGGCAGAGCGAGGAGCAGGCAGGCGGCGGCGGCTCTTCCTATATAATATTGTTAGCATAAACTAGTCGATGCATGACAACTAATTAAGGTATGGTTACAGGAACGAATGTGATCTACATATAAATTAAGGATAACAGGATAAGGAAAAGCTATATATATATATATATATATATATATATATATATATATATATATAAGCGTTAACAGGGTCTGTAGCAAGTTCAAATAATTATTGGTGTGTCACTGTAATAAGGGTGGACAAATGTTTCTTCGTAGAAGAAAGACTGAAATTAAACCATTTGTTTTCATTATCTAAATAAAAATCATGTGATCATTCAGTTATATATGCATGTTCTTTTTATACGGCAAAATGCAAAAGGCATAAATATTCGTGTTTAGAAAGCGTGTACAACCTTTGTTGTGTGTCATTTATAATATTGTTAGTCCCTGTATGGAAAGTTGACAGCTAAATAGTATGGTTACAGGAACGAATGTGATCTACATGTAAATTAAGGAAAAAGGTATAAATGAGGTGTAAAGTAGCTAGGATATATATTAGTATAGTTTGCATGGGGACAGCAAAAGCGTTAACGGATCCACCATCATCGATGCATCCAAAAACAACTTGTTCCTATGGTTCGTTACCCTTTACATCCATGTAAGGCAGAGACCACACATGCATGCTACCTACCAATGCGCGTTTTGACTAGGATAAAACATATAAACAACGTGCTTTATTCACATTCAATTCACATTCACTTTTACACACTCTATCTTCAGAAGTTTCCTAGATAGCAGGGCATCTCGTAAAGCATCTGAGGGAACGCTTATAAATAGCTCCCTCTTGATCATACCAGCAAGTCGCACAGCAACCTCATCAGAAATAGCACACACACAGTCTCTCTCTCTCTCTCTCTCTCTCTCTCTCTCTCTCTCTCTCTCTCACTCACTCTCACACACACACACACACAAAACACACACACACACTGCATAGTGCATATACAAGGCTAGCTGATACATTTGTTAGAACTTAATAGAGCTAGCTAGCTTGTTTCCCTACTCGATCGATAGACGTACTGTACCATGGGGTATGGACTGCTGCTTGCCATGAAGGCTCTAGTGCTAAGCAGCATGGTGCTCACCGTTGTCGTCGCCGGCATAGAGCCGCCGGCGCAGCGGCAGCGGGTGCTGGCAATGTACGTGTTTGGGGATTCTACCCTAGACGTGGGCAACAACAACCTCTTGGAAGGGGAGCAAGTCCCCAGGGCCAACAAGCCCTACTACGGCATCGACTTGCCGGGCTCCGGCAAGCCCACCGGAAGGTTCAGCAATGGCTACAATGTCGCCGACTTTGTTGGTAATATACATAATACATTCGATCGCCTTCTGAGTCTAGATTTCTGATGACCACCATACTAGCAGAGTAAAAACTTTGGCAGGATATATAGACGATCATATATAATATATAACTTACACACACACACACACACACACACAGATATATATATATATATATATATATATATATATATATATATATATATA